>VYZT01018444.1:354-31384 GCA_013400735.1 Pomatostomus ruficeps | reverse complement strand
AACAGAGCTTTTTAAAGGAGGAATTCCAAATTCGTCTTTTTCAGCTGAAGGATATTGCAACTGAAATTTGTTTCAAGAGAAAACCCCAGTAGGCGTATTTTGTTTTAAATAAATTATTTTTATCTGGAGTCTGAATGTGTTAGCAAAATGCACCTCTCCAGCTAATAATCTATTTTGACACCAAGCCATCCTGAGCACTTAAAAAATCACCAGGCAAAGGAAAAATAAGCATTTGGCCCTATTCTGACAGCATTTTATGGAACCTAGATATGAAAGTCTTTCACAGAAAGACTTTCTTGCATTTGAAATTGCAGCACGTATTCATAATCTCCCAACACAATAGTCAGGAGTCTGCAAATGCAGTGCAAAGAGAAGTAGTAGAAATCAGAGGATCTTTTAGCTTTCGGTTTAATAATTTAGTCTGGGTCTGAAAAGAACTTTATAGCAAAGACTATAGAGTAGTTGCTTGCTGCGTTTGTGAATATATGAATTTTTTTTCCTATTTTCCACTCACACCCCCCCATTCCTCATGTGGCATGGATGCTTTAAGAGATTTTGTCTTTGGGTCCTTCTTTACTATTAGTAAGCAGCAATTGATTACTTATCCAAGTGTGCAATAACTGAAACAAACCTGAACAAATACATTGGCTGTATAATGAAGCATTCTTAAATAAGAGTATTAAATTCTGAGCGGACATTCTGCAGGAAAAGATAGATGGAAGTTAAGAATGTACTAGGAATGAACAGATGATGAGATGACTGTAGGAAGTATTTTTCCTGATTATTGATATAGCAATTAGTGAGTTGCTGGTACAGCCTTTCAGAAAGAGTGACCTAGATAAGACTCGTAGTTTCTGCTTTGACTCCTTGGTGCTTCTATTTCGTAGTTAAAATTTGGCATGTTAATATTTAATGGTATAGTGATGTACTGCCGACTCACATCCAAATTAGTCAAAATAAGTGGAGTTTATTTTCATTCATTTAATTTTCAGTCTGTCTGCTAAAGATTGTTTCATTTAAATGTTGGAAACCTACTTTGAATAGGGGAGGGAATTTAGTTCAGCGGAGTTGTATGAACCAGTTCATCCATTTGGGGAAAATTTTCCTGCCAAGAAAAGATTTCAAAATGACATGCTTGAGAATCTAGTTTAAAATTAATGTTTCTGGAGTATAATAGTTGTAAATGTGCAATTACTAATGATAGAATTGGAAGTAATAGCACATTGTTTTCATCTGTATTGTAAAAAGTCGTACTTAATTGATCTTGTGTCTTCATGTACAAAAGTTTTCAGTCATTTTAACATTATAGTTGAACATTCAGAAAAAATGCTCTCTTGTGTTAGTTTGTGTCATCTTTCTCCAAGCCATTCTGGTCCATTCTGCGTGCTTCCTTATTCCACTGCCTTTTCTCCCATATCTCCCTCTTCTTCTGATCTTATTTCTATTCACCTTGATCTTTTCCCTCATACTGTTACTTTTTGTATATGTTGTGTATTTTATGTCTGGTTTTCACTTCACAATTAGCTGCAAATGGTTTCTTACTTGCTTCTGTGTCTTCTTTCTGTTACGGCAATATGCTGAAGAGTTGTCTTAAGGTGCAGGGTATTTTGTAAGATTTGTTCAGGATGGTTGCAAGGGATGTGGTGACTGGCCTGATTTTCCACAGTGGATTGGTATATGGAAAGGAAAAGGTGAGGAACAACCTGACAGTGGATGTGGAAAATGGAAGTTTAGAAAAAGCGGGTAGAAAAAAAGAATGAAGGAAGAAATGAGTTATAGGGATCACCACAAGAGGAAATACTCAAGCATTTGAAATTGAATAAGAAAGTGGGGACAAGTGATTTTGATGTTGGTGGAAGCTGCTGTTTCTGCTGAATCAATCTTCTGAGAGGTCCCTTGCCTTTTACATGTTGTCTGAACTAACCTTTGTTGTTTTCAAGTTATCCAACAGCTGTTAGACAACTTAGAAAAAATTACTCATAAGCTTGACCCTAAGTGATTGTGTTTCTTCATGAGGTGCTATTTTTTTTCCATTCCAACAGAGGTCCAGCTAATACATTTTAATGAATCAAAAGTGTCAAACTATTCAACCTTGCTGTTAAATGAAGACAAAAATGTTCTGTATGTAGGAGCCAGGGAAGTGATCTTTGCCTTAAACGCAATGAATATTGCTGAGAAGCAGCACGAGGTATGCCTTCTAATACATTATCCTCCATGTAAAAATCGTACTCCAAATTTGACTTAATTTCCTTATATCGGAAGCATTGCATTTTAGGGAAATAGGTACCTAAAAGAGGAATTACTGTGTATGGTCTGCTCCAGTGTTACTTCTGGAAGATTTTACAGAGGAAAAGAGAGTAAGAAATGGGAAGCTGGATATAAACAAGTAATTACAGGTCTCCTTGCATATTTTCTTTTTGGGGGCAGAATGCTGAATGAGAGGGACTGTGGGTATCATCTGTAGTGGTAATTCTTACACATTTTCTTAATATGAAGAGTGGGCCATCTTCTGTTAATCTGAATCTACAAGTAATCTGAAACAGAAGCAAAACTGGGGCTTGCTTAGTTGTGGCAGGCTACAGATTGCTGCAAATGAAGGCCCTGTGCTTTCAGTCTCATCTCCTGTTGTGTGTCTAGGTGTGTCTGCACAGCAGCTGGTGGTGCAGACAGGTCTGATCCAGCTTGCTCAGAGAAGTATTTTGAATATGCTTGTGCTGGTTTCTCAAAGTGGATTAGCCCAGGTAGAAGTCTGCTAATGTTGTATTGCTTCCAGGTCCTTCCCAGGCTCTTGCTTTTCATCCCAGCACAGGCTGACACGTAGAGGTGTGACGTGGACTCCCACCCAGGGTGCTTTGGAAGATGCTCATATGATTTTTAATCTGAAGAACACGTTCATGGGTGGTGGTGGGCACTCTCACCAGCATATAAAACACAGCTGTCAAGTTGTACTCAGTATAGTGTAAATTAGTCCAGTAGAATTTCTTTGATTTCTTTCCCCCGAGTGTTTTTCATTCAAGTGCTAATGAAATGGAGAAGTACTTCAAATAGAAAAAAATACTTAAACTAGTTACAGTTGCATTTCCCTAAAGCATATGGTAATGAAAGAAGTTCATTAACAGTTTGTGGGGAATTGTCATTATGAATCCAGAAGATGGTCGTTTAGTTCTGCTTAAGGCATATGGATTTGAAAATGTCACCTCCCTGGTACAAAAATGGCTTTGAACCTTCGAATTCTACTTGCAAAATGTCTTGCATTTGCTCTAGACAGTCTTAGGATTGCCTTTTCTGGTGTGTGTGTCTGCAATCTCTGCAAGATTTTCAGACCTTGAATTGAATTAAAGTATGTGCTTTTTTGTTGCATATTTTTTCACTTAGTTACACTGGAAGGTCACAGAAGAGAAAAGGACTAAATGTACAGTTAAGGGCAAATCAGAACAGGTATGTACTTTCATTGAACTTGGAGAAAGATCTTGCACATTTTACTTCAAGAGGAGTGACTTTAAAAGAAGAAAGTCTCCAACTGTTTGAAATTAAAATTTCAAAACAATCACCTAAATTTTTAATTAACTTGAGCATTAGAAACTGCAGCATGCTTAATCTTCTTTTTTAATTCTTAGTTCATTATTTTTGTTGTTGAATAGTATTTGAGTGTTTGAAAATCGGAACACACCCTGATGTGTGCTTAATGTTAATGGTTTTCCATTAAGAGGATAAACCAGTATTGCTTTTGCTGGAGTAATTGATAGCAACTGTTGTGTTTTGTTATTGCAATAATTCCTTCACAGCATTTGATTTTACAGAGTGAATGATTAATTTTGTATGCTTTGCTTTAGGACATAGGTGCTTTTTATTAGGCCAGTGTATTTTTCCACCAGCTCCGTATACGCGTGTTGTGTTGCTCGGCGGTTGTACCCCTTGTGGTGTCACTCAGATGGCTCAGACAGTTCCCCCAGCACCCGAGCAGCCAGAACTCTTGCCAGCTGGGCAGGGTCCTGGGATGTTTCTGGGAACCAGCTACTCATGGCTGCCAGGACACAGGCTGGCCTGCTCATTTTGCCTCTCTGCAGGGATGGTTTACTTGAGGTGATTGACTGTATGTGGATGTTTGTGTAACACCACTTCATTTAATGATGCAGTAAAGCAAGGATTTTCTGGGCAAGACTGATGGTCAGGCCTTTAACACAGGTTTGAAAGTAGAAGTCTGCAAGTCCTGTGAATACAAAAGGGGATCTGCTCTGCATTTGGAGGGATTTGATCCTTGAATCTGCAGTCTGTTTGGTTTGCACTGTTAAAAACCCCCAAATGCTGCATCCAGGGCTGGTGAATATCCTGCATTCATGTGGTTCATCAGGGTGGGAGTGAGCTGTCCCCCTTTGACTAGCTACTTCTTTTCCTTGACTGACCACTGATGACCATCAGCACATTATTTGAACATGAGGTGTGGCAGATATTTAAGGCCTGTTTCATCCTTGTCCACCTCTTCAGGATGGGATCAGAGAATATTATTTTTGTTTTCCGGTACAGCCGGGGTTGATAATACTGACATTCAGCCATGATGAATACGGAATGATATGAGTTTCTCTTATGCATGTGCATATGTTTAGCAGACATATGTGTGAATCTCCACAAATCCTCTCAAAAATAATTGGTGGGGTAATTAGACCCTGTAAATATGTACTTTGATAGAGCTCTGAATTTATTTTTTTTATGTTCTCCTGCTCTCAGTTTAGCAACTCACACTTACTGCCAGCCATGCTTTTTCGTCGCTGTAATTCTAAACTTCTAGTAGTCACATTTATGTTGTAGCCATGATGTTTTACACAGTGCAATAGTTTCAAAAGGGTCAAGGTATTAAGCCACTGCTGCTATTTCTTACACTTAAATAGGCAGTTCTCTCCCCCACCCATCAGCACTATGCTGTATAATGCCAGCAAAAAGCATTCGTACAGCTGTTCAAGGGCCTCATCTGGCAGAAAACTGGTTTTACACTCTTCCCCCCTGCAGTTTTCTCCCAGAAGGTCACAGAAGTATCTAGTTTGTCTCGTATTAAGGAGTGGAAAGGTCAGTGCTTAAACTTGCTTAAGAAGTCCATGGAACAACAGTTCAGTGGAGGGATCTGGCAGTGTACCAGCAAGAATTAAGGAGTGTTGTTGATACTGGTTGTTTTCCTTTCTCTAAGTGGGTGTTTAGAGTTGTTTTATTTCATTATTATTCTGAATTTTTATTACATCCTTTATTAAGGGTTTTGCTCAAACATCTTGTTCTATTTCAGAGCAAAAGATACTAAGGAGTTTCCTTGGATGGTATCAAATACTGGAAGAAAAGAGAAAAGGATGGCTATAAGTGACAAAGCTTTGTAGCTAATTTAAGGATATTAGAGGTTTTGCACTTAAGAAACAGCCTTGGCTGCCGCTGTTTCATCTAGGTGTACAAGGGATGACAAAGTCTAAAACTTACTTCATGTTTAACTAGTTTTTCCCATGGATTGGACAAGTGTTTGGAGCCTGTCCTTCCATAAAACAGCTTGGGATGGACCCTGCTGAGCATGTTACCAGGACACTGAAGCAGCTGCACACTGCTGTCTATAGGAAAATCAGCTGCTGCAGGATTGATGAGAGCTCCTGGAGACTGTAGGGAGATGGTGACCCAGTGTCACCTGTGTGTCACCCGGGCTTGCTGGTGTGATGCGGCATAAGTAGTGGCAATGGACAATGTTGTTTGTTTGTGTTGGAATGTATAAGCTATGGTTTATCAGAAAGGCCCTTCCCTCATCCTCTCTTACAGACAGAGTGTCGTAATTACATGCGTGTCTTGCAACAGCTGAATGATACTTTTCTCTATGTGTGTGGAACTAATGCATTTCATCCAACATGTGATTACCTGGTAAGAAACGTACATATGTTTTGACCCAGCAACAGCTGTAAGTTAAAAGTAGCTCAGGTAAACAATGAGTTAGTCTCCATTCCCAAAACTGTTGCATCTTCACTACTGATTGTAAGGTTAGGAGCATTTATTGCACTGTCCCATGATAATGACAGAGTATGGATTTAAACCATACTGCTCCTTTTTCAGAGCACTTAATGAATTATGGATTCATCTTGTCTAACTGCGGATTTACTTTTTCTTAGCTTTTATACTTCTTTATGTATTGTGTGTTATCATGAAGCTAGTTACTAGAACTGAAATTACATTGTTTGTAACTTCCACCCGTTACTGAATCTCCCTGAAATTTCTCTGATTCCTGTCTGTGCTTGTGTCTGCTCCTGGCTGTGCCAAAGATTTGTAGTGCTGAATCCTTCAAAGTGAAGTCTTGGCACAAAATTAAAACTCTCTTTTCTGGCTGCTGACTCTTGTATCATTTTCCTTACTGCAGCTCTTAGCAACTGGAAAATTGAGAAGTCTTGTAGTTCTTTGTGCCTTTAGCTCCCAGTGCCTTCATTACACAGTATAACTGATTACTTACTTTCCCAGTACTGTGGCTACATTTCAGCTTTCTGATCCTCATTCTCTTGATTTTTAAGGGATTTATAAAGTAGCAGCCAGAGTACCCTGTTCCTTTTTAAATCCGAGTTGGATTATGCCCTATCTCACGAATTTAACATCATCTCAAAAATTGCTTAATCCACCTCAGAAAGCCTTCTTGATTTCTAAAATTCTCCATTTTTTTCAGAATAATTCAATAACTGCCATTTCTTTCTATGTATCAGTTAACTTCTCTGCTTTTCCTGCTCTGTAGCTTTTTTTAGGTGCTCTTTCTTGAGGTCTGTCTGGATTTAACTTTTCATCTTTTGCTCTTTAGTGCTTACTCCATTACAAATTATAGGATTGCATTTCTTCTCTGTCTTTGGGACTTGACAAGATTTTCTGAAAACACATATACCTTCTATAATTTTACACAAAATACCTTTGATGCTGGAAGTTGATGGTATAGCCCATTTAGTGTTTAGTTTTTAGCTAACTTTGCACAAGTTGAGTGGCTGAAAGGAAAAAGTGCTAACAGTTGTTTGTGGTTTTCAACAGAATTTAATTTCATTTGAACTTGGAGGTAAAAATGAAGATGGTAAGGGCAGATGTCCATTTGATCCTGCTCAAAGCTACACATCTGTTATGGTTGGTAAGTTCAGACTTCGCATTCCTTGTTTTTATGTTTAAAAATGTTTTGTCTTTTCCACTGTCGCCCTCCAGTCTGTCATTATTAGAACAGGAGCTTGTATCCATATTTTTTTGTCTTTATTGTGTATTTGTATAGACATTAAAATACTTAGGTAGTCAACCTGAGCATGTGTCTTAAAAGGAGATCTTCAAACTGTTGGTAGTTTTGGAAGCAACTTCTAAAATACCGATTTTCAAACTGTATTTCCAGATGTTAGGCGTATTTAGTCCAGAGAGTCTAAATGTACTTAGACTGCCCTTGTAGTATCAATTACTGCAATTTCAGTAAATATAACAAGTAGTATTGTTAGCTGTTCTGAAGACATGCAACAGATTAGGGAAGCGAGGTCTTTATTGTAAGTGTATTTACTGCATGGAAAGACACCACTGAATCTTAATTTGGGGAAGCCAGAATTTGTGGTTTTACCTGCGTGTCTCAAGAATCGTAAGAGAGAAGGTCAACATAGCATGAAACAGGAAATGAGAAAAAAAACCAACATGCTCCCTGCATTGTGCCTAAATTTGTACAAGTCGAGTTTGAATAATGGTGGCAGAGAAAGGAAACGTTTTCCAGACTTCTGGTGCATTAAGTAAATTTGCATGGTTTTACATAAACTGTAGGTTTTCATGTTAGGTGTTAAAAGTACTACAAAAACAACGTTGACTTTTGTCAGTTCTCGTGTTAGAGCAATAATAATAATAAACCCAAGTGTGGAAGCGTTAGGCTGGAGAATGATCAGCAGAAATGTAAACATAAAAGACATGTCTAGGGCAATTCAGAGGAAATCCTTGTTTACGTTTTCTTGTGGGAAATGAAAACTTACATAGATTCACAAAATATTTATGTATGCTTTTTGGTATCCAGTCCATAAGTTCTAACATATTTGGTTTTTTATTGAAGATGAGGAGCTTTATTCTGGGACTTCCTACAATTTCTTGGGAAGTGAACCTATTATTTCACGGCACTCTCATCAGAGCCCTCTGAGAACAGAGTATGCAATACCTTGGCTTAATGGTAAGTGGGCCGGAGAACTGGCCCAAACAAGTTACTTTTCCTTCTTCAACATCACACATACAGAGTTTAAGTGTCTTACTTGGGTAAGGAGCAATTGTCCGGTGTGTCAAAGAGATGGATTTTGTCATACACTGTGAATGTGTGCCCTCATGCATGCCATCAAGAGATTTTATTTTGAAATTTCAGGATTTTTATCAGCATTGATGATGAAAACAGCTTCAGGATATACATGCTTCAACTTGACATTAACAGTTTATTTCTTGTCTGCTTGTTCATCCTTGCAATAATAATAATGCAGCTTAGTTACAATATGGTAAGGAATGGAATGGTTTTGGTCTTGAATTGGTTCTCAAATTGAGCTGATCACAGTTCTTGATGCTTTAAGTTCCTGAATTTCAAAATTCACTGGGTTTTGTAAATGCTCAGAGGTTTGAGGCTTTTTGCCAAATTGGACCAAAATCATAATCCTTGTCCAAAAAGCACAGGATTCTGAGTTTTGTAATACATGTTGTAATGGCCCTGTCATTTTAGTGCTTCAGCTAAAAGCTGAAATAGAGGAGAGGCGGGCAAGGGAGAGTAACCTCTCCAGGCCCATTAGAAAACCACACTTGAGTGTGGACTGAAGAATGCTGAAGTAATGAGCTGTCAGGTTATAGAGATCTCTCAGGTGTCTTAGTACTTTCATATAGGTTTTGTGGGGTTTGGGGTTTTTTCTTTCTGGTTGATTTTTGGTGGTTTGGTGTTTTTTTAGAAATCCTCCTCATATTATGAACCACAAACTGTCTTAAGTCGGTCAGCAAGTGGGGAAGAGGTAAATGTAATGTGGAGTTTGAGTGAAAGACAGCTTCTGAGGGTCTCTGAGGGAATCAAGTTAGTAGTCACATATATAATAGAAAATTCTTCTGTTTGTATCCATAGAGCCCAACTTTGTTTTTGCTGATGTGATAAGAGCAGATCCAAACAGCACAGATGGAGAAGACGACAAGATCTACTTCTTTTTCACTGAGGTGTCTGTGGAATATGAATTTGTTGGAAAATTGATGATTCCAAGAATAGCTAGAGTATGCAAGGTGGGAGATAGTTCAGTTTGCTTTTACTGTATCTCTAAGAATGTTGTACATGCGTGTTAAAAAGCGTTCATTATTGTGGACTTACTGCCAGGTAAATGGAGGTGGTTGAGTTCAGTGAATCTTAATGAATGAGCAGTTCCAGTCAGTTCATCAGAGCTGAGAAAGCGCAATGGTTGCTAAATAAATACTTGATTTAATTTTGCACAGTTGTGAAGTTTCAGTCCATCTGGGGGTTCTGCTTTTCTCTGGGAGAAAACAAAGCAACCATGGCAAAACCCAGCTACAGAAAAAGTGTCGCCCTAGTTTTCATTGTTATTTTTTTTAACTAACAAGTACAGCTCCCTGTGAAGTGACTTGGTTTGGAGCTGAGCAGATAGGATGTGTGTCAAGTGACTTCAGAGTAGCTGTATGCAAACACAGCTGTAGCTGTGTCCACAGCAAAACAGTTCTTGACTGTGCTGTAGCAGATGGGACTTCTATGAAGCTGCTACAGCTGCCAGAGCCTGAAGGGAAGTGGTCACCAGCAGCCTGATTCTGTCACGCTTGCTGTGCTTAAACCTCAGTGTGTTAAGCTGATTCAAGTACGTCCCGAGGAGTGCTGGTTAAAAGTCTTGCTGATGAAAGTTTTTTTCAGTACAAAATGTTTATTTAACAAAAACTTCTTCAGTGGAATGTATCAATTTCCTTTTTTCCCTACAGGAAATTTACATGGCTGTTTCATTTTTATGAGGTTTAAAGTTTTATTTTGACTTTACTGTTTTGTATTTAAACAGGGAAGTCAAAACATCAATAACGAGCTAGTGCCCTTGAGATTTCCATTAAACAAGGAGCTGGAGGCAGGTTTAGATGGGGCTTATTATTATGGCACTCTGCCCACTGACAGCTTGTGCACACTTTAAAAGGGGAGTATTGTGGAATATGAGAGCTTCATTTATTATAATATTACGTATTTCAGACTGTTGTTTGAAATAGAAATCAGTGGCAGGTTGCAAATCTAGAAGCATTTATACTTAAGTGTTTTAATAAATTTTGCAGATTTCCTTTAAATGGAAGTATTAATACTGTTTCAGTACTCCCTTTTATAACAGAAGTATCAGAGATACAACTCAATTATCAAATATTTTGAAACATTTCTGGTCAATATATCTTAAGCCTTGGTACCTGCAAGTCCTTAATAAAGGTGGTAACTGCCAGAAAGATTAAACCATTGCTGGATTTCTTCTAAGGAAATTATCAGTGTCAGGCAAGTCCTAAGGCAATATTGCAGCATTAGAATTTAAATCAGTTTTGATGTCACAGAACAAATATAATACTGCTTATTTCTCTTAAAGGACAGTATAATACTACCATGCTTTTTTTACTTTTTTCCTAATGATACCTTGCCCATCTCAGTTTTTTGAGTGATGCTGAAGTATGGTTCTGTATTAACTCTGATATTTCATCTTCCCTATATGTGTGATAGAAATGATTTTGCATTATTTTTGTTGAATCGGTTTTCCTGTGGCTTTCATACTGTTTTGTTTGTGAATGTATTAACATTTATTGATGTTGCTGTAGATGAAATATTATAAAATACCAGGGCTTAGTAATTGCATGCTATATAGCAGTGGTTGTTCAATGCAAAAATGCTGCTAGTCCTCCTCACTAACACCTTTTTATTTTTTTAATATCATAAGAGGGACCAAGGAGGATTAAGGACCTTGCAGAAAAAATGGACTTCCTTTCTCAAAGCCAGACTGATCTGTACCATCCCTGATAAGAATTTAATTTTCAATGTTATCAATGATGTTTTTATTCTCAAATCTCCAACTTTGAAGGAACCAGTGATATATGGAGTCTTCACCCCACAGCTGTAAGTGTGGTATAGCCTTTTTCTGGGTCAGTGTCTTTAATCTGAATTGGTTGCTACAAGAAAATAATAATTACTCTTATGTTTTGTTGTGTTTTGTTTTTTTCCCTAATTTCTTCCTGAATTTATAGGAATAACGTGGGGTTGTCAGCAGTGTGTGCATACAATCTGTCTACTGTAGAAGAGGTTTTCTCAAAAGGAAAATACATGCAGAGTGCTACAGTAGAACAGTCTCATATAAAGTGGGTACGATACAACGGGGAGATTCCTTATCCTCGACCTGGTGCAGTAAGTTTCTGTAACCTTGGATCTGATTACTTTTTTAATATTCAGGAGTAAACAGACTAGGGAATACCAGTAACCTACTAATGATTCGTTTGCCCTCACCTGGTTACTTCTTGCTATAAAGACTTTGTAGAAAAACACTCAGGTGAGGCGTCCTGAACTTTTTATCTGTGAATCAAAGTCTCCAGAGGTTGTTGGGTTTTTTTGGTTTTTTTTTTTTATTTAGACATAAGTTGTTTGCTGGTTTTCTATTTCATTATTTTGTTAATAATT
Source organism: Pomatostomus ruficeps (assembly GCA_013400735.1). NCBI lineage: Eukaryota > Metazoa > Chordata > Aves > Passeriformes > Timaliidae > Pomatostomus > Pomatostomus ruficeps. The sequence goes on along the minus strand of VYZT01018444.1, from coordinate 19,740 downwards.
TTCTTGTTCTGAAATAGAACTCGGTATACACTAGCAGCATCATACACTTTTTAGTTCAGAGGAAAAGAAGTACGGCAACTGTTGCATTATCTCAGTAGAATCAGCAGGTTTGCAGGTTGCACTGCTCTGCAAACTCAAACTTTCCTAGTGCTGGGTCTCTTTCAGACTTTTCTTACTTCCTTACATTCCTTACAGTCATATTGTTGCTAGTGCTGAAAGAGGTCATGGTTGAAAGTAGTGAAAATGCATGAGAGCACAGGAGGAATATTTTTCTAGAATGTATTTTTGACCCAAACAAAAATGCAGTCCAAAGCTCAGGGATTAGTACATCGCAGAAGCCAAAGTGCTGTGAGACCTGAGGACCTTCCTTGATACAATAAGTATAGTGTACAGGTGTGGTTACTGGCCAGAATAATGTGGAGAAGAAAATGCATACAACTGTTGTTAATTGTCTCTATTTTGTACAAATAAATGATACAATTTTGTTGTCTTTTTTTTTTCACTCCCTCCCTGTCCCCCCTGCTAGTGTATAAACAATGAAGCCAGAGCATTAAACTACCAGAGTTCTCTGAATTTACCAGACAAAACACTGCAGTTTGTTAAAGATCATCCTCTAATGGATGACTCAGTGACCCCGGTGGGAGACAGACCTCGGCTAGTGAAGCGAGATGTGAAGTACACGCAGATTGTAGTTGACAGAGTCAGAGCACTCAATGGCACCATCTATGATGTTATGTTCATCGGTACAGGTGAGTTCTTCAAAACACCTTGCTTTGGTGATACACTGATTCTTTAGTTTTCTTAGAGAAAGTATTGAGATTTCCATATTTACACCAGCTGGTCTTTTCATTAAAAACTAAGGTGCCACAGTAAGTGGACAATCTTAGGTGCTTTGAAAAAGTATTGCAAAGAAAAAGAACTGCAAAGCTTCCATGAGTTCAGCAAAACCACACAGTATAATCCCCAGCTGGTCATTCTGTGTACCAAAATGTTATTTCTTGCTGAGAGGTGCTGATGGTGGCAATGGTTGCCTTTGACACAGAGTTGCTCTGCTGAAGGACAAGCAGATTATTGAGACAACTAATAGCAATTGTGTAGGCTTTTTTCCTGCCTTTTTATTTCAAGGATCTTACTTTAAACATTGTTGCTCTGTTGTTTCAGATCGAGGAGCCCTGCACAAAGCTATCAGCTATGTAAATGGAATGCATATTATTGAAGAAACACAGCTTTTTCCAAATTTTGAACCAGTCCAAACTCTCTTGCTTTCATCCAAAACAGTAAGTAGTGTAAGCATGACAGCATTGGTCTCCTTTTGTTCTTTCGCAAAACTTTTCTGGTACCACTTTGTGACCTTGTGACAAGAGACTATTGCTGTGCATGGAGCCAAAGGCTACCTTTGTAATTCTCCATGCTGCAGCAATCACATATTGCCTGCTGCATTTCAGTATGTTTGGTAGCTGGCAAGCTTCTGAAGGTGTGTGGACATGGGGTAGGGCTGGGGGGCACAAGTGTGCAGATCCTCACTTGGTTTCCATCTGCAGAAGCTGGAAACTGTGAAGTGATTTAAGATACCAGATTCCAGGTTAGGAATAATGTTAAAAACCTGACCCCGTGTGGCCACTGCAGGTTTGTGACAAGAAGTCGCGGGGTTGAGGTTAGCAGAGGAGTGGTGTGTGGTTCCGAGGAAATAGACCTGAGAAGAGAGAACAGTCTGCTAGCACAGACACTCATAAATGTGTCGCTAATTGATCTCTGCTGTCCCAAATCTCGCAGGCGCCTGCATGCTGAATGTGTCGTGAGAGCAGTCACGTTGCTGCAGCTGTGGGTGCAGACCTCTGCTGAGGTCCTGTCTGCCCAGTGGGGCACCAGCTGCAGCTCCAGCTGGATGGCACAAGACCTGCTGCAGGCTTCAAACCTGGCAGCTGTCCTGCACCATTCATCAGTTGCTTCGTTTAATCCTGGAGTGGTTTTGTGGCTGCAGGAAGATAATCACTGTGTATAATTTGTACATGAGTTAGGTTTCCGGCCCCAGTTACTCAGACCTTCACATCCATGAATGTGTCTGTCTATGCTTAAAGTCACTTGTAGCATCAGTGAGATTTTCTGGGTTTCATAAGGAATGAATGCCTCTTTTGAAGTATCTAGTAGTAATACCAGCATTCAGTAGCTACCTAGTGATCCATAAGTGCTCTGCAGCTTAGGGATTTAGGAATACTTGGAAACAGCTTTTATTTTTGTGTGATATTTAATAAAATTTTGCACATCAACATGATCAGCTCAGTGGAACAGAGCTTTATGCCATAATTTTTACAAGCTCATCCTGCACGCTTATTCATAAGCTCTCGTGCTTATAATAGAAAGAGAGGACAGAGTACATTTTTGCTAGACAAACAAAAATCAGGATTAAAAACATCTGCTTAGCTTTCCGTAAACATGTCTGTATTATTTTTTTATGATACATCACACTGACAACTCACTTATACATGTGTGTAGATATATATTATGTATATACACACAAACACACACATACACAAACATAGTGTTTGCTTAATCTGCAAAGGAAGTTTTGAATGACTCGCTTTGAAAGGAAGTTTCAGAATTTGCCCTGTCATTGAAGATAATGATAGATAGCTCTTCTAATAAATATGCTAATACCCATCCTTCTCGTTGTGGGATCATTCCTACGCTGGCTTAATTATGATTTGCCCATTTCAGGGGAGTGCAGAGGAGGAGATGGGCATTACAGCCTGATACCAAGGACACATCATGTAGCAACTTCAGCAGACACTTGATAGTCAAGGCTAGTGTAGAAATAATGGCACTGAATTTATTCACTATGGGTCCAGGTGCCGTATGCTCATTTCCTCATGGATATCCAGAAAGGGGGCAGTAGGAGGAGAGCTTAGATTTTAAATAAACCACTAATTCCTGCATTGGCACTGTGGAGAGTAACAGTTTGTATCTTCTGCAAGGGAAACTCTCTGTTTTGCAAGTAGAATTGTTGATACATAAAACTAAAACCTAAAAGTGAAGTACTGTTACCTGGTACATTCCCATAAAACCAGAGATCTTTTTCAGTGATGAGGAGTGGGAGGTTGGGTCAGGTGCCAGAGTCATGCTAACTGTATAGTCACAGGGATGATCCCCAAGCGGGGATTCCTGCTGCTTCCCAGCCTGAAAACACAGGTTTCTGCCTCCACAGTCAGTGGCTACTGGAGTCCATCACAGAGCTGGTATTGCGATATATGTCAGGGCATGCCACAGTAGTGCATTAACCATAGAAGGATAATAATTACCCTGATGGTGGGCTTTAGACCTTGCTGGAGTCAGAATCCTTTCCAAGCGCATTTTCCGGTAGTCTCTAGGTTCTTTCCACAGTGTGTGTAGGGCGGTGAGCAGTCAGCTGAGCCTACAGTAGATCATCTTAACTCCTGCTTGACTAGAAGCTGTGTCTGGATTTTTTTGAAAATGGTTTGCTCAGCTCGCTGCATGTTCCCTGAACTCCTGGATATATGAGCTGGGAAACATGCCAAGACACTACAGCCCATGTGCAGTGTTGCAGTGTTATCCAGCAGGGCACTAGAGAGATGAGCAGGACTTGGTGCACTCTGGAAATCTTTGAGCAGAATGGGAAGCTTTTCCTAGGAAGTTTTATGTCTCCAGCATGGTAAACTTCCTTCTGTGAGCACTGCAGCATAGTCCACCACTAATCTATGTTAAATTTCAGGATGGAAGACTGCATTTGAAAGTTTGTTTCATTGTCTTTCAAACTATCTTTTAACAGTGCCAGCAGATTCTTTTTTGGTCCTGTTTTATCTTGCATTTTCCAGTGTCAAGAGTTTCCTTGAAAGCTGTTTGCACACTTTATATGCAAGAAGGATTCAAATTAATTCGTGTTCGGTCTTGCAGCTTCCTCTAGATTCTTCCTCATGATCACTGCATTAAAGAGCTGGACCTGTTCCGAGTTATTGTGGCAGAACCTCCTTACATCCTTAGTTGAAAGAGCAGGGCATCAGTGAGCCCCAAAACCTAAATTCAGCCCTAAGATGCTTTGTCAGTTCTTTTCTTGAGGGTGTTAATGATGTCAAGACCAAGCATCTGCACCTGAACATGAGATTTTTGGAGAATATTTCTGTAGTTTAAATCTTTCCTTGGATGTCTGCTTATCACTTTATGACCGTACCCATCTGGCTGGAGTCAAGCAGTCTGACTGCAGATGTGACCCCAAGGACGTTTCTGTGTACTGAGATCCATACGGCTGCAGCACAGGAAACACTGTTCCATGCTTGCATCCAGCTCTTTTGCTGGACAGCTGCAGCAGGGTGCTGATAAATGTGCTCAGCGTTCTGCTCAGGATGAAGCCAGCCCACTGCCAAGGTGGGGTGTGCCGTCCAGCTTCCTGTGCAGAGCCTCTCAAAAGGAGTAGTGGGTCAGTTGTGGTGGTCTTTGGTTGCAGCACAGCCTCTTTCTTGGGGCTTTGCCTGATAATATGCAAAGTCAATCACAGTGTATCTTTAGCCATGGTTTTCCCTGAGCTCTAAAGCAGAGGAGTGAAACACAGCAGCTGCCTGCCTTTTATAATGAGTGTGGTCTTCTCCTGCTGTGCTCCGAGTCAGATTGGTTTGGGATCCCCAGCAGCAATGGTTCAACAGCTATTCTGATCATATTCCCCTTCTCCTAGGTCTCTTGCCGGTGCTGTTTCCTTTGAATACTACCAGTGTTCTTCCTTAAGAAGCATTTGACTCTCCTAAGGATGCTGCTGATGTGGCTGCAGAGACTGGCTGGCTGAAGAGCTGAAGGCAGTAGGGCTGCTTTGGGTTAACAGGAGCAGGTCCTGCACAGAGAAAGCCTTGCCTGCTCAGTCTTGTGTGTGCCAGCTGCAGCCTTGTCATCAGCGCAGGCTTGCCTTGCCTCACAGAATGGTTACTGCGTTCATATTTCTGGAAAAACTGTATGATAAAGTCATAGTTAGGCAGGGTTACTTTCCACATACCTGTTTCAGTTTTTTGTTGTCTTTTTGCACTTACAGCATTGCTGGAGTATTTCCAAGATAACTTTCTAGAAATAAAAGCTAATCAAATGCTTACTCTTCTGAGGCACTACTTCTTAAAAAAATGGCTGTATGTGTGCAGCTCTTTAATAACATTTAAATTGTTCCATGAATTGTCTGGATTTGAGAAAGTGATTGGCTGACATTTTTTTGTTACGCTTTGTTTTCTTTAGGGCAGAAGATACCTCTATGCTGGTTCAAATTCTGGTGTGGTGCAGTCTCCATTGGCATTCTGTGACAAGTACACCACTTGTGTTGACTGTGTTTTAGCAAGGGATCCTTACTGTGCTTGGAAACCCCAGGAAGCTTCCTGCATTGATATTATTAAAGAAGGTGAAATGGAAAGGTAACAGTATCCTTTGAGTACATTACAGTTACAATAAATTATTAATCAGTCTTGTCCCTTACTGATAATTAGAATTTTAAAAATTGAAAGTTTTCAGATACAGACTTTTTCCTATCTATTTATGTCTGCTGGTGCTGTTTAGAGGACTTGTATTTAATACAAGGGGAGGGGCAGACTTCAGGAAACAAGATTTGAAGTTGTAATGGTTGAACTTCCTTTTACAGGAACTGGATTCAGAACATAGGTGGAGATGCATCTTCTTGTTCTGGTGAGTTAGTCTTTGAAGAGCTCTTTCATATGTCTAGGTGGATTGGTGAAAGAGTTTTGTGTAGCTCAGCTTTGTTTTTGTGATTATCTGGACATTCATTTACATTTTAATAGGTATGGGATTCTGCTTTGAATATTTGAGCATCTGTGCAACCTGCATGTTGTCTTAAAAACTGTCTGTGTTTGTATGCATTTCAGTGTGCAGTGCACAACCCCCTGAAATGAATGGGGGCACCTCAACAGTGACTTGTGAATGAAAGCAATACCAGAAGTACTTCTATTGCAGAGGCCTCTGTCTCTTTGATGCAGCATTTGACATTCTACTGTGAGCTTTGACAAGTGCTTGGTTATTGCTGCTAGATCAGATTAAATGATTCTGAAAGAAAGAGCCGGTTTTATGGTGAAAGGAGAAGGGGAACTCAGAACATGATATAGAGCAGCTGAAGTACCTTCCATAGTGCTTTAAGACAAGTGACCACAGGTCCTTTCTTTATAGTGTGTGCTGCTGCCACCAGATCAAGGAGATCGTAAAGAGGAGTAGAGTTACAGGAGATTTGAGCTGCAGTAAAAAAAACTCTTAAGAGTTTAATTTTTATTTCTAATCCAAGCAAAGTGTGGACTGCCATGAGAGCTTTGCTTGTTATTTTTTGTTAACTTATGGGGTGGCATTGTAGGTGTGCAGTAAGTGCAAATATCCTTTTTTTCAGAAGAGAGTTCCTAGTTCAGTTTCTTCTTGGATATTTTGTAGTTGCTGATTTACTTAAAATGCAATGCACTCATTGGATATAAAGTGAGACCAAGTACAGTATCTTTCCCAAACAATGACTTGTCTCAGGTGCACACTCAGTTGTGGATCAGTGAGGTCTCACCTTTACCTAGCAGTGGAGGCTGTCTTAGAGTTGAGGTGTCCTAGCTCTTAGTTTGTCTTGATGTTTCACGTGCAGCTCGGTATTCCACTGAGATTCTTGCATGCTGTCCACCTGGTCTTGTGAGGTGAATGCCATGATCTTCATGCTTCCAGTAAGACTGTAACACAGTCTGGTGAAGCTGTACAGATTAGAGCAAACTGGAATCGTTGCTGATACTCTGCACATTTATTTTGATGTTCCAGATAAAGTAAGAGAGAATCCCCTACAGCATACATTCAAGCATGGGAGCACAGCAGAACTCAAGTGTTCTCAAAAGTCCAATCTGGCACAGGTAGTTTGGAAGTTCAAAGATGATGTGCTGAGAGTGGAAAGTCCCAAGTACCGTCTGCTGGAAAAGGCACTGCTCATCTTCAATTTATCAGAAGGAGACAGTGGTGTTTACCAATGTTTGTCAGAAGAAAAAGTGAAAAATAAGAAGTTTTCTCAAGTGCTGGCTAAGCATGTTTTGGAACTGAAAAAAATGCAGCATACCACGGTGGGCCCCACCGCAACAGCCGCACCAACAGAAGGTAATAGTGATGTGCCAAAATTATCACCTGTGTCAACTGAGGGGTCCCCTGCTCACATCTCGACCACTGACATGGTGCCAGTAACGACGGCAAGGATATTGACAAAGCCCATTGGCCCTGTCCTAACAAGTGTAGCCTCCAACACAGAGCTCTTCAATTCGATTCCTGATGCGGTCCCGGAAAAGACAATGTTCCTCAAGTCAAATGATAACTTCCTGTTGATGTTCCTCTTCCTCTTCTTTTTCGTTCTCTTTTTGTGCCTACTCTCCTACAACTGTTACAAAGGCTACTTGCCAGGGCAGTGCTTGAAATTCCGCTCTGTGATGCTGCTCGGTAAGAAGAAAACAAAGTCAGATTTTTCTGATTGTGAGCAAAGTGTGAAGGAGACGCTGGTGGAGCAGGGCAGCATCAGCCACCAGAGCGGGGAGCAGCCCAAGCCTGCACATGACACCGGCTACGAGACGGAGCCCGACTGCGGGAACAGCCAGCTGCAGGCAGGGGACTCGCAGGCGTCGCGCGGGGACCGGGACAAGCCCTTCGACGTCAAGTGCGAGCTCAAGTACGCCGACTCGGACGCGGAGGGCGACTGAAGGGCCCCGCCGTCCCTCCCAGAGGCAGAAGTGAGCTGTGGTCCTGCGACTGGCTGTTTGAGCACGGAGAGCCTGGGTGTGACAGCTGAGCCATAGCAGGGGTTACATGCTAAAGCTGTACAGCAAGCCAATCTTCATTCAGATCTCAGCAGATTAGAGAAGTGGTGTACTTGTCTGGAGACCATAGCATCTTGTGTTGTACTGTCCTTTTTTCTGTTTTTTTCAAATGGCCAGTTTCAGATCACCACTTGTTTAGTCCCAATTTTCCCCCCACACTGAGCGCTTTGCTCTAGTGAAGCTACTTGCTTGTTCTTTGGCCATATTTTTCAATAGATTAAAAGTAACTTTATAATTCAGTTGGCTTTAAAAAATACTTCAGTCTACGCATGTTTTTAGTTGCCATTAAAAAAAGATCTAGTTTCATTTTAATTCCAAATTGGAAATTGAGTTTAGTTTATCAGATTGGTAAATTATAGACTTTTGTCCAGATTGGGACATTTTTTTCTTTGCTTTTAGTGATTGTTTTTAGTCTTATGCTTTGTGTTTTGGCACACTAGATCTTTTTAGTTGGTTAAAGTTAATTTTTTTAACTGCTCTATAAGTATCTTAGATTTTAAGGTATAATGGGGATAGCATTGCCTTGATTTGTGTAAGACTCAGGGATAATCTTGTTTAAAGGCTTTTTTCTTTGCTGCTTTCTAGAAATGTAGGTATCAACAATATCAGTACAAAACATGGAGTAAGTGGGGAATGGGGAAGGAGGAAACAAATGCTTTTCTTTTTTTTTTTTTTCCTCCCCCCACCAGCCAGCCAGCTGGACATAGTCACATTTTATTTTCTATACAAAACTGGATTTTTTTTTTTTTCTTCAGTTTATAGAACAGTACAGGCAAGCAACTATCAGTTAGCAGTGACATGGAAAGAGATTTCTTGCATTGTGGAAGCAAAATAGGAATCAAGAAGAATTAACTCCAACAATTCAGCTAGTGACTCGCTGGAATGGACTGTTAGGACACAGCCTGATGAGAAAATGTTGCTGATTTTTTTCTTGTTTTCAGATTCAGAAATAACTCAGCTTCTTTTTGTGACAAATACTTGCAGCGTCACCCTTTCTGGATGATACCTTCACTCTCCTATGCAACTGGAGACTGAAACTGGAGCTGCTTAAACAATCAGTCCTTTGAACTGTTTATGTGAATCATGCCTGCTAACATGAAAGTGTGCATTTGTTCTCAGCCTGGTTCACAGCAGCACTGTTTGTCTGTAAAAGCATTTTGTGTGCAGTACAGTCCTGAAGAATTGTTCCTCTCACTGCTTCTTTCTGTAAATATTGCTAGAAGTAGAATACATTTTAACAGTAAATAGCAGTATGCCTGGGCTGCTTTTCTGTGTTGAACTTTCATGCAAACATAATTTAGACCATCTTAGTGTAAACAGTTTATATTTTATAAGATTCCGTTTGGTTTTATTTTTCTATTTTTAATTATGTACATATAACAGAATAAATATTAAAATAAATTGTATTACATCTTGGCTTTTCTGAAACTTGACACGGTGACAGTGCTTTCCATTTGGCAAGCACAGATGTTCCTCGTGATTTCCTTTGGGGGGAATGTAAAATCTTCATAATTAATTTGAAGCAGCCTCTCAGCTTCAGTTGAATGGGTTATAACCCATTTAGGGTGGGGAGATGGGAAGGATGGGAGAAAAACAGTGTGGGTGAAGGAGGAAAAGGCCCTTCTCTAGGGGCCTAGGGGCACTTTGTCTTACTACCTTTCTAAAACTCATTTGTCTTTTTTGCATTATTTCTTCATTGTGTGATGTATTTCTTGCAACTTTTTCCTTAGTACCCTTTTACTTTCTTTTCTGTCCTCTTCTGTCACACAGCCTCATCTCCTATACCTTTCCCTCCTACTGGTACCTCCTTTTTGTCCTGTGTGGGAAGTGATTCTCCTCCTTCACCCACCAGTACCCAGCCTGATGTTTGGTCTAGCAAAGACCCCGTAAAGGTCATGTTGTTGCCACCTTTCCTAAGTGACCAGGCACAGCATGTTAGTGTCCGGGGACCCTTCCACCTCTTCTGCCAAGCCACAGGTAAGTTGGAGGACCCCTGTATAAGCCAGCGCTTTCTGCATTAAAGTTTAGCTATGTCTCCATGTACTGTATAAGTTTTACTTTTCTGATGTTTGGGGAGGGGGAAACAAGAGCAAAGAGAGACAATATCAGGATGCCAACTTGCTCTTACCAAGAATAAGTCACTGAGAGCACTGTATTGTGTAATGAAGGCTCTGATTCAGCACTCCACTTTAGCATGTTTATAGGAAATTGATTTTATTAGGTTCACTTGCATGCTGAAGGAATTCAGTGTATCAGGATTGCGTATAGATGTTTAGCAGGTAGATATTTCCATTGTCAGTGTGTATGCAATTTGAAAAGTGCACTTTTATTGGATTTGATCTTGTCATATTTTCTGGACCACGTCAGTCATTCTTTTCGTCTTATTTCAAATGGTGAAGTACATACTGTAATAAAAACTTCCATTTCATGACAGATATCACAGGTGTACAGGAAGACAAAGGTACTTTTTGAATAGCAATTCAGCATCTTTTTCAATTTTTATTTTTACAAATTACAATTTGTAATTGCTGGTTTAAACCAAGTGTGATTAATGGATCTAAACAAGTCTTCATATGTAACCTCATTCTTTAAAAGAAGAAATTATATAGATTGAACAGTTTTAAAAAGTGGTGTTGTTCCATACTGATGTCTGTTAGTATTACATAGAATCAGATCAAAATGCATAAATCTTCATTAGCATAGATGTGAACAAATGCACTATTTATATTCCCATGGCTAAAAGAAACAACAGTGAGATGAAGGTTCTTACATAGAGTAGAATAATTTATATTGGAAAACACTTTCCAGCAGTAATTCATCCACGTTTGCTATAGGCAGTTCAGAAACTTCATTGTCCACCATGAAAAAAACAAGTTACAGTAGCACAAAAGATTTAAACAGTGTAATAACTGTGCTACAGACCTGGACTTCATTTTAAAATGACTTGTTTTAATCTGGCAGTGCCCAACTTAACATGATGCTGATGCTGCTCTTAAAGATTGTCGGTAACTGTGTTCGCCTTGGTAGTGAAGCCGAGAAGGAAGGTGCAGTGTCCTGAAGTCAGCCTGTGGGCTTCACTGCTCAGGAAGCATTGGGGGTGCGTAGTGGAAGGAGCTGTAACAACCACGTGACATCCCAGGGATGCAGGAATGGCACAGGCTGGGAGCGCTTCTAATGCCTCTCAAAGCAGGGAAGGATGGGCTTTGTGTTATGGATGGAGGTTTGCTCCCTCTGGGAAACAAGGCAAGTGGCTGACACACCACGTGCCTTTCTCACCCAGAATTACAGCTTTAGTCTCCTGACTTAAAAAACACACAAACCAGCAAATGCAAACCACCCCACGGAACTGGTGCAGATATTTTGCGTCTTCCTGGGTGCTGCATGTGGGGATATATGAATTCATCCTGGGTGGGGGTGGCTAAACAATTGCTTTTGCAAGGAAGGCCTCTGCTTGGATTTGTTCAGATCTGTTCAGAGTCTATTGATATTTCTTCATAGCTGTAATGGAACTTTATTTCCCTCAGCTATGAATATAAGGTAGAATGTGTTTGCAAGGAGCAAAAGGGTTAAATGAGACTGGCAAAGAGTTAAATGTTGTGCCTGGTTGTCTGCAAAAAGGATGCGGCATCAGTAAAGGTATGATGCAAATACAGAGATTGCCACATCATCCAGTCAAAAACCTCAAGCTTATTTTTAATTAAGTTTCTAACTTAATTGTTATTTTATCAGAATTGCTGAATCTCTTCCTTTTTTAATTGTAAATATCTGTTACAAGCTGTCTGGAGACTCAGCAGGAGTTGGTGAGTTCTTTTGCTCATCTCTTACTCATCCCACATGTTTTAACCTGAAAGCTTGCCTAAGGATAACACTTCACAGCCTTATAATGGGTTCATTTCCATAAGGTGAAGTTAAAGTGGATACAATACAAGCAGCACTTGCGGCAGACTGCTACATTTTTTCTGAAAAATAAGTTTTTTCAAGCATGGAGTACTCTTGCCCTTCTGGAAACAGGAATAAATCTCCCTTCATAAATTTTCTCCACCCCTGAAGAGTCTCATTTTTTTCTAGAGACTTGTCTGCTGTATGTGCATGGGCAAACATCAGGTTTCCTGTGTACTTTCCCTAATAGAACTTCTCACTCCCATTACAGAATTTTAAAAACTTTTAGAGGCGGTTCAGGCAAACTTCAAACAAACAGAACAAAATACTGCACCATCTGGTTCAGGGGAGAGACGGTGATTTGGTGGTGTATGCACCTGCTGTATAGTTTCTCTGGTGGGCTCTGTTGAATTTAGGTGTAGTAGGAACAGGCTTTTTCTGGCGTTTTGGTTCTGCTGAAAGATGTTTTACTGGCACCCCCTCCCCCAGCTTTAGAATAGCATCTCTGTCCATAACTTCACAGAACAATGACATAACTAAAATATACTGAGTGTGCTGAGCAACAATTTAATGCTTTTATAATCAGAAAGGCTACAAAACACTGCTTTAGCTGCACATCCAGACTCTCTGTGTCCATGGTGTCAAGATGATTCCCTCCCTTATTTCTTCTGCAGCTAGAGATTTTATATACTGGATTATTTTCAGTCTTGGTTATAAAAACCCAGGAGCATGAACATAAAAGTTCTGTGAACTTGGCAGCGTACTTTAAAGGAGTTATTATTTCATGGAGATATTGAGATGGGTATCTGGTAACACCCAAGTACAATGCCTGTTGCCTGTGGTTATGCTATTTTAGAAGGAGTACAAGGAAGTTTCCCACATCCATGGAAGAAAAGAACCATAACTTTCAAGAATCAGAATTGCAAGTGGTTCCGTAGAGATTGCTCTTTGGTGGAGCCTGAAGTTGCACTGAAAGACATGCAGAAGGGTGGGAAAATATAAAATACAATGCAGTGAAAATACAAAATGCAGTGCCCTGCACTTCGTGAGGCCTACTGCAGACTGAGTAAGGCTCTTGACAAAGCTCCTGCAGAGCGAGTCTGAAAGAGACCAGTCCCGGGCTGGTCCCGGTGTCTGAGGGCTGCCTGGGCCCGTGTCACCAGGTGCTGGTGCATCACACTTCCCAGCAGAAGGGCTCAAAAGCCCATATACCTCGCTGTGCCTGGTTTTTTTCCCCCAGGAGGAGGAAGTCTCCTGTCAGAGACTGACTTACCCCTGGCAATGAGTAATTCATTCTAGGGTGAGGTTTTTTTGCATCATTTGCGTGATTGCATCAGCCGTGCTGCCCTGGGGTGGTCTGGTCTGGCGTAGAGCTCAGGAGAGGCATGGAGGTGTGCGGCATCCAGAGCAGAATGAGCCTGCCTGGGAACGTGCTTTGTGCTGGGCAAAATGTTTGTCCAGAGCTACAAATGACAGCATTTAAATTACAGCATGTCAGCATCTTACAATGGACTGACTTGGGTTGTTACTTTGCTGTTCTTACAAGAGCACAAATACCAAATTGCAACTTTCTGTGAGCACACACTTGTGTTTTATAACCAGTTGAAGTTGGTAAGTGCCTCTTAGTTATGGCTACAGACAGATAAAATGCTAGTTTTTGAAACGTCAGAATGATTTAATTGGTAGCCTTGAAAGGAAGAGCTCTGCATTTTCCAGAACAAATCAATCCACTGCACAAATATTTCAAAACTTTATAAAATTTTAAATTTTTTATGCAGTGTATTTTGAGATTTACACAGTGATGCTTTCCTGAAGCAATACCCGTGACTTTGATCTGTGTGCTTAGTGAGCAGTCAGTTTACCTTCCTATGGGAATGGTAAGTTCGCACCTTGTTACACAATCTCATCTCCCACTTCATGAATTGTCGTCTCTGCAGACCTTTGGTGTTTCATCACATGCTGTTTGACTCAATTTCAGTGTCTTTGGCTACAGTTATCTCATACTAGCTGTTAATTTGTAATTTTGTAGTTTTGTACCAGTTTTTCAATGAGTTCTGCATTCACTAACCGTTGCTTAATGGCACCTTGGCACTATAAAACCTTTCCTGTGTGCCGATCTCTGACATGCCACCTGTTTATTATTATTTGGGATGCATCTAGAGGATAAATTGAAAAATTAAGATTGTGCCTTTAATATATAACAGAAAAGGACTTGGAAGTTTTAGGGTTATAAAATTGGGTAAATATTGCAGACCTATTTTGCGTAAAACTCAGGGACATTAAGGATATCCCTGTTACTTAGGAGTGTAATTTTCTTACTACAATGCTGCATTTCTTTTTTCAGACCTGGGGCCTGCTGAGATCCTCATAGCTAAGTCTGCATGCAAAACAGCTTTGTAAAGTGCTTAAATGCCTTTGTAAGTGCTGGTGTTACGTGAGCTGTGATGGCATCCTTCATAGTGACTTCCATAAGAAAATTGAACATCAGTTTTCGTGAGGACTGTGGCATGGATGATGCATTCTTAAATTCTGGCATCAGCAGCAGATTTTGAAACATTTCTGTAGATATTTCCTCTGCAGTACAGTTTTATGTGTAAAGGCTATGGTCAAGCTAAGAAATACATGGAAAGGTGTGCAACAAGAATGCTTTTTTTTTTTTTTTTAAACTATACTAGTTTTCCAGTAAGGACTAGAATAAATCCAGTGTAAAAATAATTTAAACATAAGGCAAATTAAAAAGCATCGGGCATCAAATTAAAAAAGGGGAGAGCAAGGAAAAGAAGTAGAACCAAAAGTGTTATTTTTTCCTGTGAAGATTTCATCAATTTATTTTTTTCCTACATTTCACAGTGTGCAGCTGACTGCATTCTTACAGGTTTTTTCTGTGGAATGAATAATAAGGTGCAGCTGGGAAACATCTTGTGTAGTTTTTGGTAGTTTATAAATGATTAAAACATAAAGAAAGATCCTAAAATGCCTTCTCATGGGAGATTCAGTCCTCTTAGGACCGGTAGCTGTAGCCTGCAGTAGGTACCGGTGTTGCAATGTGCGTAAAACACTCGAGGCTGCATCTCCTGTTAGCAGAGGGCTTGGGGAAACAAAGCCCTTGCAAGGTTTCCAAAGCTTCCCACTGGTACCCACATATAGTTTGGATAAACCACCCTTCTGAGAGAGTAACTTAGTCAAAAAGTCTGTCAAGGCCGAGGGAAAGAGCTGGCACCTCTGTGCAGGGGCACCTCTGTGAAGCAGCAGCTCTGCTGCTCAGTTGTCCAACTTTACAGCTTGCTTGGGGATTGGGTGCTGCAGGGGCTGTCAGCAGAGACGAGCTGTCTGGGTCACAAAACAGGCAGTATTCTCCATTTGAGTCTAATACATGCGATTTTGGGAGACTGCGAGGGTGCAGGAAGAAGAGGTTTTGCAGGATCCACATCAGCTTTCATAGTATGACTGGGTGTGTATAAAAGCAGAGGCTTGCTTCCCACTGGGGTCTTTGGGACCCAAATGCCTTTTGGGATGTTCTCCTTCATGAGAGGGAGGGATTCACTTGGGTGTATATTTTCTTCTCTGTACCATTTGCTTACAAGAGTTTACTTGACTTCCCAGTTTAGCCTTTTTTCTATGCAATTCAGCATAAAAATTTCAACTTTTTCTCCTTGCTAATGTGGAACTCATGATTCAGTAATGCCTCAGCTTGGAGCAGTACACTGGTAATAACCCTTACACCCTGGCCATGACTGAGCAGCTGTATTTCCCAGTCCTGCCTAGTGGGATGTGATGGGTTTGGACTGGTACTGGAATCTGGAGCATAACCACAGTTTTACACTGTTTTCCTCAGAACATGTTGTTACCCCCTGCCAGTCAGGATTGCCACCTGACTACCTGACTACTTGTTTTTCTTCCCCATGAGAGCTACAGCCTGTGGACTTGTAATTATTAATCCATTGGTGTGGTGGCTGATTAACTGAGTAGTTATTTAGACCAAAGCTGTCATCTTTTTTTAACCATTGCAGCAGAAACTGCTACCAGAGCTGCCTCAGCATGCTGCGTGCATTGTCCCCACAGTGGAGATGAAAATCTCATTTCCATCTCTTCAGTGATCTTCCTGCTAGATCTACCTGGCAAACGAAGCAAAAGCAGTAGTTTCTGTTCTCAGGAGGAGTGATTTTTGGAGAACATGTTACTCCTTAAAATATGTTTTCCAATTTTCTTCACTTTATTTTAAAACATAGCATAGTAGCCTTTATAAATAATTAGGCAAACTCAAAGGGCCAAGGGAGGTTTAGGCTGGACATCAGGAAAAAGTTCTTCACAGAAGGAGTGATTGGGCATTGGAATTGTCTGCCCAGGGAGATGGTGGAGACCCTGTCCCTGGAGGTGTTTAAGGAAAGACTGGATGTAGCACTTAGTGCCCTGGTCTAATTGATTAGGAGGTGTTAGGTGATAGGCTGGACTTGATAATCTCAAAGGTCTTTTCCAACCTAACTCATTCTGTGATTCTGTGAAAATGGAACCTGATTATTTTTTTCTGACAGTCCCTGCTTACTAGTGCTTCATCTGTTTGTTCTTCACGACAATTATCTAGGTTCCAATTGCAAAACCTTTTCTGGACACCCTCAGAGAACATCTGAATAAATGCATGAACAGCTACCAATTGCATTTTCATCAGTCAGCCATTTTCCCAACCTGCTTTTAAAATCCACTCCGAGGAGATGGGTGCCGTGTCCTGCTTGCACCTACACGTGCTGTCCATCACCTCTAGTGACTGGTTGCTGCTTCCAGCTTTTACGTGGCTCACATTTCGCAGGAAGTGCTTCCTGCTTTTCATCTGCCTTAGTAAGACTGCGTCAGCTTGAGGTGTTGATGTGATACGAAGGGACTGGTAATTTAATGAGGCCCCAGGTGTCTGAAGGAGGAGGACATCATGCCTTCTTCCATGTGAAATACCTGGTGTTGGAAGTAATATTCTTTGGCATTTCAGAGAGGTCTGTTTTCTTGGCTTTTTAAAGGGACTTTTTCCCATTGCTGTCAAGCTTGTCTTCTAGAATGCATTGCCCTAGTTTAACAATCACACACCAACCAACAAAACTACCAAAAAATGCACCCCAGTTATAGGGGGTACAGGCTATGTAACTTTCACATTATTTTCAGAAAACTGCAAAGATGCTTGTCTCAGTTTAAAGACTTTTTCCCCCCACTTTTCAAATCAGTTACCCTCTGATGGCTTCATTTCATACTGATTTATTTGGTATCTTATCAGCAGCAATGACTCAGACTCCTACAACTCAAGAAACTGTGTCCAGCCCTAAATCTTCCATTCACATACTGGGTAGTGCAGCTGGTAATGTTCCATATTAATGATTGACTAACCTCTTCCTGGGCTAACTTTGATGTCTGATTTTGAAAAACCATCCCAGATTATAGTGCCGTTTTAAAACTTAATCCTGGCTGCGGATGAGAGCTTCCTGTATGATCTTGGTTTTCAGAAATCTGGGATGTTTGCTTCAGTAGCATTCAGCAAAGCCACGAGCCTGACAGCCAGCATTAAATCCAGATGCCATTCTTTCTCTTAATCTGCTGCACGTGGTGAGCTTTGAAAGAGGTTTTGGTCTGTATTGGGTTATACAAGGGAGGTCTTTTTCCTACACCTGAACTTCCCATCACTGTGGATAGCCTCCGGTAGCGGTTCTTTGTCTAGATTATAGGAATTTTTGTAAAAGCTGTTTTGTTACCCTGATAGAATTTCTCTGTGGGATACCTGTCGGTTATCTTCGCTGGATTTCAACTTGCTGTCAGCTTGCAGAAATTATTAGCTGGGGTCTAGGTTTGCTGACAGCTCCTGCTGTTGTACCAACTCCCCTGTCTTTATCTTGGCAGTGTTTCTGTGAATACAGGGAAGACTTATCCGAATGCTACCCTTCAAGAACTGGGTTAGAAATGAGGAAGACTCCGTGCCGAACCACCAGCAGAGGGTGCTGCTCAGGGTTTCCCAATGCAGCTTCCCTGGGCTGCTTTTGAAATGTCTCCCCAGCTCTCTGCACATTGCAGCACTTGGCACAAGGAGCCAGTGCTCCCTCTTGCTCCCCCTGCCTTATGTCACAGAGCTCCCCTTAATCCATAATCTGCTCCTTTTAAATTAGTATCTTCAAGCTGTCTTGAAAACCATATGTCTATCAGGAAGTGATGTGTATATGGCAAATGCTTCATTGGGTCCAGCTTAGCAGGGCATGTCCCTGTGCTGCTCTGAATCTGTAGCTGTATCCTTCAGTTCTTTAAGTCTGGTATTATTTACTGACTTTTTTTAACCTGAGGTCAAATTTGTGCCAATAACCCAGTGAATGCAGTCAGACTGTGGGCAAAAGATTACAAGCAGCTGCTGTGGTTTGAGTTCCTATGCTATCTATGGCAGTTGAATTTATTTTTTTTTTTCTCATGGAAAATATTGAGGAAAAAATCATCTGGGTATTAAATATGCAGTGTGTGTAACCCAGCCTGATTTGACATAGGTCAGAGAACCCATTCTGGTGGCAGAAACTGCCTGGACAGTACAGGGGCCATTACTACCTGGGCATTACCATTTCATTCAAACTACTGAAAACAGAGGAAATGAAATCTCTGTGGGAAAGAAGCAAACACTTCCACAGACACTGCAAATTTAGGGTTTGTGCACAGAAAAGGGGTAGTTCATATAATGCCACAAAGTATTTTTGTTTGATAACTGTTAATTCCCCTTCTAAAATCATCAAGGTGGTGAAGTTGATTTTATTTAATCATGTGTAATTAATGTAGTTTATTGAAGCAATGTTTTTGAAGTTAACTGTTTGAAATATGTTTCATGGCTGCTTTGACATAGCTACTTACATATCTAGCCTGTTGTGCTGTTTAATTCTCTGCTTGATTATTATGTTTTAATAAGATTTACTTTTTAAAAATCTTTAAAGCATTCCTAACATGGATGGCAAAGTAAGTAGATCAGGTGTCCAAAACTTGTATTTTAAAGGTTGCCCTAGACATGTAAATAATTTGTATTATAGTAACGGTAGAAAATGCAGAGTATGTGTTTGTATTATTTTCCTTTATCTTCAAAAACTACTTATCATTACATCTGCATTTGAATTTCTCACCACAGAATTGTAGGAAATTTGCATTTAACAAATGTCATTCAAAATTTTTGCAGATGAAACTGTTTCACAGTGTATTTTTTTTCTATTGTTCCCTCCTGAAAATGAAACCAAAGTAGAGAAGCCTGAAAGTTGGAAACAAGCTGCACTGAAACAGGATCAGTAAAACCCTGAGTGCACCTAGATTTTGCTGTCAACCAGCCTAAGTGGGGATGAGTGTGGGGATTTCCAGTGCTTCTGACTGCACGGAAGAACAAAGGAAGGGTATAAGTGCCTACTTGCACTTGGCAAGGGGCCAGTCTGAACCAACACAGCTTGCACAATTTCATGTGTAAGAAAATCGTTGCATTTTAGTCTCCTGGTGAGATGTGCGTGTAAGCTGAAGTTCTGGCAGATTTCCAGCACCGCTGGGATCATTAGCACTGGAAAATAGAGCAGGTTCTCTGGTGTCAATAGTACATTTGAAGTAAGTTTAGGGAAGTGTCCTGCACTAAACATGCCGCTTCCTTGCATGGCTCTAAAATGGCAGAGAGATTTTGATTTTTTTGCTGTGCATGCACTTATTATTCCTCCCATTTGTC
>VYZT01018443.1:14496-25679 GCA_013400735.1 Pomatostomus ruficeps | reverse complement strand
CATCCATGGCTGCTGCAGCTTCTGGCATCTCCCTGCTCCAATGTTGGCACCCCACCACTGCGGGTGGCTCTGCATCCCTCATGGACCCCATGGACTGCAGGGGGGACACCCCGCCTCACCACGGGCTCACCACGGCCTGCAGAGCAATCTCAGCTCCAGCGCCTGGAGCACCTCCTCCCCCTCCTTCTCCACTGACCTTGGTGTCTCCATGTTGTTTTCCCTCACATGTTCTCACATCCTCCTCCTTCTCTAACTAAAGGCAGCTGCATGCACACTTTGTTTTGATTTTTCCTTAAATATGTCATCACAGAGGCATAACCAACTTTTCTAATTGGCCCAGACATGGTCAGTGGCATGTCCATCATCTTCAGAGCCATCAGAGATTGGCTCTGCTGGAAATAGTGAAGAAGCCCAGAAGCTTCTCACAGGAGCCATCTTTATGGCCCCCTCCCCACTACTAAAACCACAACAAACATATAAAAGGAACAAGGTGTAGAAAATATTTGGTCTAAATGGCTAACATCATTTAAGCAAATGAAGTAGGAAAGTTGTGTCTTTAAAAATTCTGCAGGCTTTGTCAAAAGTTGGGGGAGTTACAGAGGCAAGCTAAAGAATGGCTGAGCTGATACTTCTTACAGCTAAGAAATGCATTTGCTCATTTTTGTACTTTTGAAATTTTATTTCATTATCTAAGGTTATGTAATCCAGGGATGTAACAGACCAATTGATTATACAACTGTTCCTATAGATTTTGCAGTACTTACAATTCAAGTTCTGAGTAGTAGAAGCAGATGGCTGAGCTGTGAAAGACTAAAGATATTCATGGCACAACTGGAGGCTCTTGAACTTCATTGATCTGAATTCTAAAAGCTGGGAATGCAACTCACTAAAGCTAGAAGAGATAGCCTAAATGAGAATATCACAGGATAATTATTCAGTGTACTCAAGAACAGTGCACTTCTTGTCCAGAGCCCAGATTCCCTATAAGCAAACACTGCTTTGCCATTCATTATTTCTGTTTTCCTAATTTCTGATTCAACTAAACTCCATAGCACTGCACACAAGGTCTTACAGATGTTTTTACGTATCATTGCAATTTTTTTATTATTTGTACTTAATTGGGTTTTTTCCTTACTTTTAGAAATGTTATTCTTCTAATTTTAATCCTTTAAAACTTCTGAATATTTTCCAGTAATACTATATGTGTGTTCTCTAGATATTGTAAATGATTAATTCAGGGCAAATATATGTTACAGCTAATGTGCAGTAAAATTGCAAGTATTTATCTAACTTTGAAAAGTATTAAGGCTACTTAATCTTTGAGTGACATCAATATGGACCCAATTAGCACCGTTTTCAGCCACTTCATAATTCAAAAGAATATGATCATTCAGCTGTAAGCATATTTGACAGAAACTCCATAGTTATGAAGGTAAAAGCTTGCAAGATCACCCTCTAGGATGGAGAAGCTGTCATTCTCTCATCAGTGCTGTTGAATACTAATGTCAAGGTCAGAAGAGTGTAATTTTAGGCTGCCAAAATATTGTTGAATTTGATCTGCTAGCAATGTTTAAAAAGAAAGTAACAACATAAAAATTTATATTCAACTTTGATACAATCGCTACAAAGTTTCAGATGCTCACCCACTGCAAATGTTCTGAGTTATTTACTGCTTTGATTGGCACTTTCATATGCATTTTTTTCCTAGTTGTAACATTTTTTTTTAAAATATCATCCTCCTTGTCTAACATCAAAATTGCAACAGATACGTATTTTACAAATTCTGCATGTAATTTTAGATACTGATGTGGGAGACGTGTTCCAAATATATCACAATTAGAGCAAAGATTTGGATGTAAAAATATCTGAGTGCTTATTTCAGACAACAAGTTGTTACATATAATAAATGATAGATTTGTCTTGACTCACAATTTTCACTTACATAGCATGATCATGCTAAATGGAGATTTTTTTACTGCTGGCACCATCTAATAGACATATATAGACTGGATGGACCCACCTTGTCCTCAAAGTATCTTCCGAATCATAAAAGGATGAGAGGCAATGACCACAGATCTCTCACCAAGGCATATTTCTACTAAAAATGAGGAGAAAACACTTTCACAGTGAGGACGGTTAAAAATTGCATCTCTTCAGAGACACCATTAATTTTTTGTCCTTGGAGACACTTAGAACCCAGGTTAGTGTTTGTTCACAAGATATCTTAAGCAACCAGGCCTAAGCTGTCTCTGCTCTCTGTAGGTTCAGTTTGATGACCTCCAGACTTGCCTTCTTCCTTCCAACCTCCAGTATTGCATTACTCTTTCATTTCCATTTTGATATAACATTTGTTTATGTAATTTATGTAAGATTTTTAAAGGTATCAAGTAAGAGTATGATTTTGAAAGTATTTGGAGGCTTCTGTAATCCTTAGGTTTTGAAAGATATTTAGAGACTTGAAAGTCACCCCTTTTGTGAAAGAGTAAATCTCTCCCATGTCAAATTTCAGGAAGCTGAGCTTGAATTCTCAGGTTGGCACTACATCCCTGCTTCTACCTACGGCTACTCATTGTTAATGGCTTCGCCTGCTCCTCTATTCGAGTAGAAGAGTCCCCAAATGAACGAGTTAAATCTATACATTGATACTGTTGTAGTAGTAATTTTTTTTACATAATTATGACATAAATTTGGTTGCTGAACTTTCTTAACAGAGAAGATACAGGAAAACAAAATAAAGCAACCTTATAGTTTCATATCAAGTAGGTAGCTAGGTAGCTTTTTTTGTTTAGTTCAGTTTTGGGTTTCTGTTTAAGGGCTTTTTGGCTTTGATTGATTTTACATTGCATGAATATGTCAATGAGCACTGGCAAAAAAATGCCTCAGTAGGATTGCTTTTCAGATCCAGATACATCTTTGAAAGATGTCTAAAATGACATGTTTGCAGTAAAATATACATGGCCGGGTGAACTTTTCTGGTCTTATCTTGCGCCTCAGTAATTTTAAAACAGAAACCAAAGCCTTTGTTCTGATAAACTAGACATCTTTCTAAAATATACTTATTTAAATGAAATATTCAAAGATTCCAAAGAGCAAGTATACATACAGTAAATGTGTTCTTTTTCTCCTGTGCATGGTTAACTTTCATTCATATTAATGGGGTTACACACATGCTTCAAGCAGAGAAGACTATAATTTTTGAAACCTGTCTATTGAATATTTTGTTTAGTTAAATTTATGTTGTCTTTTTACTACAGGAGGGAAAATTATTTTTTGGAAGGTAGTGTTTCTTTTGAATTTAACTCTTTTATGAATATCCTTATCTCTGAATTCACTAGTGAATATTTTGAGAAATACTTTAGAGCCTTGAGAATGTTTGAGAAAAGCATTTTCATGATTAAAGGTTTTTTCTTAGTGGTATTCTGAATACTGGATAGGAATCAAGGTAATTGTCAGTGCCAGCCACTCTATCAGAAACACAAATTCTCACATGATCTGTGAGAAAGTCTCAGAAGTGTGTGTTTGTAACAGTCAATGCATGTGTGATACTGATTTCAAATGCACTTAGATGTTTAGATGAGTTGAGGGATAAGAAAACTATGACTCAAAGGACTTTGTTTTGTTGAAAATGTAATAGAATTGCTATATCCACATACTTTCAATTCACAGTATCTTAATAGGATTCTACAATTACTCTAAATTCCTTATTTTCTGCAGTAAAGCTCTTTTGTACAAAGAAATTACTTCATATAAGCCTGGCACCATGCAGTGGCCTTTTTTTTTAGTTCAAGAATCCTAGCTGATCTTAGAAATGGTGAAACTCCAGAGTAAGGAATTTATTATAATAACTTATACTTCATTTGTATGAATTCAACGCTTTCATTCTTAACGTGGTTATTAATAAAATAATCTCTGTACTGAGTAAAATAATAATCAAAATATATACAATCATTGCAGTGTAAAATCCAAAATTTTCCAGTTTAATGCAATTTTCATACTCTGTGAATGAAATACTTTTACAAAGTGCTTGATAGCAAATTGCTCTTGCATTTTAATGGTTAAAACCATGCCCTTGAACTCTACGGGGCATGTCTGAAGTCTATGGCATACATGCATTTCCTTTATGAATCTAGTTAGGGGTGCATGTGTCTATCCTAAACATTTGTGTAAATGCACGTCGTTTTCACTGTTCAAATATATTTTCATATATTTAGCTCACCTTTTCATTCCTTGGGAAAGAAGTATGGTTTAAGTTTTTATTCTGGTTTTGGAGATTAACATCTATCAAAAAGATTTCATTGATTTCAGTTTGTTTTCAGTAATACAGGCTTGCTGCTACCTTTCTGAAAATCCAAGGTGGTTGAACATACAGCATAGATGATGCATGCCACGACCCTTTGGCACAGCACAACTGGTAGTGGCTGTTTATATGTGCAATAAAATTGTGATCAATCTCTGACACTTACTACAGACTTCCTGCTGCTTAGAAATGTGTACTGTAATAGCATTTGTATGTTTTCTGCTCCCTTAAGAGTTCAGTATGCTGCTTCACAGGAGCAAAGAAAATTAGAAATAACATCACAGGCACTGTGATAGGAATAAATAAAGTAGCAATTTGTAAACTCTTCAAGACAGATCTTTACATATAAATGCAGGAGCTTCTGTGTATAGGTATAATGTAAATATAACTTCAGTAGGGATTATGTTTATCTGTTGTGTGCATAAACACAGTTATTTCATTTTATACATTACTGTTTAAATTGTAAGAACCTGACCTTTTTCTCTCTTACCAATAACTAGACCACAAGAGACACCACTGAGTACAGTAGTTGAAGTTTAAATTAATATATTGAAATTTTAGGAGACTGGTTCGGGGTGGGTTTTTCCTTTTTTAAGTTTTTGAGTTGGAAGACCAAAATTCATTAATTATTTTGTGAAAGGTAAGTTTCTGAATTTTAACAGGACAACAATGGGTAAAAACAACCAGATCATCGTTGATTTTCCCTTTTTACTGTGTCAGACAGTTAAGAGTTTTCTGGGATATGTGAACATAAAAAAACCCCAGATATAGAGACCATACAACCATTTTATCAGTTTAGAAGAACAGAAAAAAACCCAAACCACCATATTCTAGTATCAATACAAATTATACTACAGGAACCATATGTGAGGTTCCCATATACCATGCAGCATTACCTACTTTTCCTGACATTTCACTGAGATACAAAGCTGATTATATGCACTGTAGAAAAGCATGTAATTCTTTGCTTAGGTATTTTAAATAGAATTATTAATTTCTGTTCTTTCTAATAGGTTATGTCTGAAATCCTGATAAAATTTGAGTTACTGAAAGCTTCAATTTATTTTTAATGGGTAGAGAATTTACTTATATGAAATATAACGTGGGTGTCCAAGGAATATGTAATGATTCTATCTAGTGTCATATCTAGTCTGAAATCTGTGGATGTCTGTGGGGAAGAATTCTATATTCATGGTGCAGGTGAAGAGCTGTCTTCCAGTCCTTTTTCCATGCCAAGTTAAGGGAAAAATGCTTAGGTACTGGTAAAGTCTTCTCTGAACACTGAGTTTCTCTGTTTTGATCCCACTCAGATCTTCATATCTTGGAGGTGGGTTATTTTCTGTTTGTTTTAATCTTCTGATGAATATCTTCAGGTTCTGAGAGAGAATAATGAAGGAGAATCCAGAGGAATATGCTACCAAAATATTTAGACATAAAAAGAACATGCATAAAATTAAGGTTGCTGTCATTACGAGGAATGTTACCAAGGCCTTAAATGGTACTTTATCGGCTGGATTATAAAAAGACTTAAAAAAAAAAAAAAGGCCCTAATATTTGCTTTACTAGAGGAAGCAAAGGCATGCACCTTCACTATTAGACATATACAGCCCATGGGCAATCATTTAATTATTCATATGAAAGCCATATTCATTCCTTGTTTCTATACATTTGGAGTACTTCCTAACTCTTATTGTTTCCCATTCATGCTTGATGAGGAAGGAGAAGTTGCCTTTTTCTGATACAAGCCTATCTATTGTCATCCCTGATTGATCATGTCCTACTCTTACTAAAGTATTCTAATGCATTCTGGAGAGGCTCCTGTAGTGAAACAGCCATACATTCCCATGTTGCCTTTGTTTTATTTATTAAGTAACACTTTAAAAAGTGCCTTGTACCATTACAATTTAGCACTGGTTTCCAGGCTTTTAGGGAGTAGGAGGTTGCCCATGATAACAAATATTTCTTGGTTTAAAATTAATTTAAAGTGAGTATGAGTGGAGACAGAACCTGAAGTTTGCACCTGCTAATATAAAATTATCCAATTAAAATGTGTCTGTCTCTTAATAGCTTTTACCTACAATTGTTTCCAGAAACACAGTTAAATTCTTCCAAACTGGATTATTTGCACTTCCAGCAGCGTGTCTACTTGAATGCATTAATCATAAATATGTGAGTATAGTTAAATTAAATGCAGCAAAGTTAGATGAAAGTAACAAAATAGTTAAATCCAGAATTAATTTATGAACTGAATTACAGAAGTGAATCAGGCCCATTTCATTCAATGAAAAAACTATTAAAAAATAATCAGCTCACACATTGAAGGGGAAGGCAAATCTCACTTGAACCTGCATCTCCTCTTGTTTCCTACAAGTACCTTAATTGTAAAGCCTCAGACATTGCCTTTGTTGATGTATTTCCACCTTCTATGCAATATATAAATATTCATTAGCGTAGTAATTAGAACTTGGGTTTCCCATGTAAATTGCTTCAACAAATAGGGAATAGAATAATTTTTACTGTCTCTGGCTCATTGAGTATATGAATATTTATTAAAAGTAGCAAAAAGTTTCATCAGGAGATACAGAATCATACTTATTAACAAAATACCTATAGTAATCTAGATAAGAGAGTTCCTGGAAAATGGGAGTTAAATAGCCTTCAGGTAAAACTGAAGTGGAAAGGTAAGACTTCCATATAATTGCTGATTGTTCAAAGAACTCTTTTATTAAGCAAAAAATGAGCAACATGTTACTGGAATCTTTTTTCTCCTGGTCTTCTGTGTTTGGTATCAGTGTTAAAGTTGACCATGCCAACAAAAGAAAAGAGAAAAATAAAAGTTAATTTGTTTTTCTTTCAGATGTCACTCACAGATGAAGAATTTGGAAAACCATTTCCACATTTCCTTAGTCTCATTTTTGCTGATAGATATTGGCTTTCCCAGTTCTTTGTAGGGAGTATTCCTCTACCGAGTGAAAAACACAGCACATATTAAGTTGGAAAATTTAAGGTAACAGGTAACAGTAGGCATCTTACTGCCACAGCATGAGAAATTAGTATCACGAGCTTTTAAACAAAATTGATCTTAACAAAAGTAGGGACTGTTGTCAGATCATTTTTAGGGTCCAGTATTCTTATCCCATGTTACTTAACATTGTTTAGGCCAGTTGTATTGGCAGCAAACTGCAACAACAGTTTCTTTTTTTCTGTAGCTTTTTAGACCAATGTAAGATCAGGTATATGGTATGGTTTACTTTATTCTGGACCCTTATCATTTTTGGGTGGAGTTATAGATGGGACTTGGTATAGTCCTTTGAAGATACAAAACCTCACGTGATTATGTTCTTGAGCAACAAGCAATAGAGAAAACTCAAAGAAGGAAAAAGATAAGAGGACCAAGAGGATTTTGTATTTTTGAAGATATGTATTGTACATCTTTCCTTTATATATGTACAGTAATTGGAGAGGTGACTTCTGATAGCTCATGGGTCATATACCTGAAAGCAATGGTTGCAACTAGATAAAAAATCTGGTAAGGACTTTCCTTTGACAGGAAGAGACAGTTTTCCCTAAAAAACAAAACAAAAGTTTAAAGTATGAGTAATTACAGAGGAACATCCAATAGCACTTCTAAAATCCTAGGGAAGAAAAAGATCTGTAAAGTTGATTAATGATTATCAGGCATAAAATAAGCATTTTTAAGCTCTGTCAACTTTGCTTTTCTAATGAGGACTTAACTGCTCCCCAACTAAAGCCTTTCTCGAAGCCGTGTTTTGTATTTCATTTAATCAATGCTTTGTATAGCGACAGTTACCATCATCATAACCTTTCAGTTCTTGTGTTTTGGCATCTCACAGATTTTGTATGCAAGTTGGGGGCTCAGGGGAAGCACATTTAACTGAAATGTCTGAGTACAATTTAATGTGTGATGTAGGGTTATAGAACTCCTCTAAGACTTGCTTATTGTTGCAAAGAGAGCCTTTGTAATTACTAGGGGATTATGGCAGAATATGAAAGACCTTGAAAGCAGCTTTTGTGAAGATCAGGAATATATTTTGCACAGCTCTGAAACAATCAGCTCAAGTAGTCAAACAGAAGTATATTAAAACAGGAAGAGTTCACTGAAAAGGTCTTGATAGAAACACCCAATTAAAGAAATAAAAACTCATATTTAAGCTTGTGAAAGATTCTCACTTTGGTGAGGAAAAAGAGCCTTAGGAGGACTGGAAATGAGATGACAATACAAATACAGTGGCTTTTTCCTCTATTTTCTCAGGAACAAAAGTAACAAAATTTGAGTTTAATGGCACATAATTAAGAATAATGGAATGGAATTTAGTTGTACTGGTATACTGCCTAAATTAATATTCAAGATTAGGAGACCATTAACCCAGGAAAAATTGAGTTTCTTTTTTTAATACGTATAAATTAGTGAAAAATTTTGGATAAGAGTATGGTGCAATGCAGCACCAAACTGTCTTATATTAGCTTTCACTTCTTAATTAGCTTTATTTATCTAATTATTTTTTAGTCACAAAGGATCACTAATTTCTAACCAAAAAAGTCTGCATATTTTTATACTCAGCTGTAAATTTTTACTTTGTCCTTTTCTATTTCGGAGTTAAAAAACAGCAGCAATACAATATATGCTAAAAATAGTCTGCTTAGGTGTTGCTGATGTGATTTTTTTTGGTGGGGGGGGTGGTTTATTACTGGTAAAATCTTGTGCCCAATCCTGATCATGGAGGATTCAGCCATAAACTTTCTTTTCTGTGATGGGAGCTGCATTGCCTTGTATTGAGTTTTCCATTAATGCTTTTTTTCTCAGTGATGCTGAAGTTGAAGCAAGTTTAGGTGAATTATTCAGCAGTGAACAGGTAGAAAAATCATACAGTGCTTTTGGAAAATTACATCTGTAAATTAAACGAATATGGTTGTGAACTGCATTTTTTACAAAAGTAATTAGCAAAACCTGAATCTTTTTCCAGTTTACTTATGTATTGAATGCATTAAGATATTTTCACTTTATGAGTATTTCTGAATAACATAATGAGAAACATTTTTTGTTTGGATTTGTTTGGGTTTTTTTCTACAATTTGATCCATAATATATTTAAAAATATTTGAAGCCCACTAGGCAATGTTTTTGTTCTGTGAAATGCATGTTTTGTAATTGAAACACAAAATTCTACGAATGTGTCAGGTTATCCTTTATGTGAAAGTACCTCTAGACCACTGTATATTTTTCAGCAGCCTGATAGAATAACCAATAAAATTCAAATAACAATTCCCACTCTTACCATCACTGACACCTGCTCCGTCAGTCATAAGACGATGAGCTTCCCCGTAATACCTACTGTTTCTCATTGAATCTTTATCCCATGAATATATCCAAGATAAAAACAACATTAATGTTATTAGCATACATCACTTTTCAAAAATTCTTTGTTTTTCATTACAGATATAAAATACTCTCATAAAGACAATTTCTATTAAGATTATTTTATTTTCATTAGAGTCAGTTGAAAATTAGGAATTTCCAGCACTAAAACTTTATGCCCCCTCCCCTAGGATATTTAATTTAAAAACATATGAACTTCTTAACTGGAAAAGATGTTTCACTTTTTTGGAAATGCTGGGAGGAGAATGTAACATGGGACTCATAAAAAGTTCGTCTTCCCACGAGAAGCAAAATTTATGCAAATGTTCATTGGCAAAAAGCTAAATTAAAAAAAATATCATTTACTCTTGTCACTAGCTGGCAAATTTATAAAATAATAAAATATTTTATTATTTTTTCATGCACTCGTGTGAAAGCAGCAGCATATTCTTATATTCTTGTTAAGAACTAAATAGTGACTGTGTGTGCTTTTAGACACCAGCACACAATAGTACTGTGTAGGAGAAGCCTAAGAATGAATATTTCTGAATATGTAGCATTCATTTATTAGGCAAATTAAGTTATTAGAGTAATTGTATTAAGCTGAAAATGTTTCTTTATCCAAAGCCATGCTCTATTTCTAGTTTAATATTTCAGTTTCACCAACATTACCTGTTGAAACCCACTTTTTGTTTGGAAGATTTACATCCAGTTAACTTGTCATTGATATCCCTGGAACTTCTGAATGCTGTCAGAAAAACAGGCAGGTTTTAGAAGAGAAATATTGACAATGAAAGAAAAATAAAATTTAAATACTGTAAGTGAATTATGCTTTGTTCAAATATAAACAACAAGAATCTTTATCTAATGTTCCGTTAAGTAAATGAATTCTCAGATCAGTGTTGATGGCAAGTACTCAGGAATTTAGGTTTATTTTTCTGTTATTCAATAAAATGATTAAGTTTCTCATAAAACAGACTCAAA
Organism: Pomatostomus ruficeps; assembly: GCA_013400735.1. Classification (NCBI taxonomy): domain Eukaryota; kingdom Metazoa; phylum Chordata; class Aves; order Passeriformes; family Timaliidae; genus Pomatostomus; species Pomatostomus ruficeps. Next base: position 15,022 of record VYZT01018443.1, on the reverse strand, counting down.
GGTGTGTTTAGAGGCACTATATAATGAATAAATGAAATATAGAATACTGCTTTAAAATAGGAGGTTTACAACCATGATATAAGAAATTGGAAGATACTAGTTCCAGATGAACTATACTGAATTCTTTTGTGTCCAGATATGATCTCAAGAAAAAAACATTATCATTCCTTTGTCATAAAAAGACTGATGAATATACCCTGCATAATTTGAAAGGAACTTGAAGTGAGCTTCTACTAGAATATTTTCATCTCATCCCACAGAATTTTAGAATAGTTCTTAAATAGTAGTTAATCCTAACTTCACAAGGATTACTTGGGATATGCACATTATATGTACAGGGCAGCTTCATACATGCAAAAAAAATTCATCCAGTTTTAATTGTGAGTCTGATCAGAGCCTGCATGGAAGACAATGTGTTTTTGCATTAATTATCTGAATATAATTCTAGTGAATAAATTGATTACTAACAATTTAAAAAGCTGTCAAAATTCAGACTGAAATTGTGATGGCTTTATTTTTTTTTTTT
>VYZT01018443.1:0-14458 GCA_013400735.1 Pomatostomus ruficeps | reverse complement strand
GTAACAGGAATAGATTCACAAAACTAGTAGTGAAGAGCTAGCAACTGTTTCTCTTCTTCATCTTCCCCTCTCCACCCACTCACCCCTACCCCCGCAAAGTTGAAGATCTCACCATATGTTTTTTAATGCAATAACTCCTATTTATAGAAGACTGGGTTTCAACTCCTTCTCCCTGACTGAGATTTAAACCTTTATTTTCTACCTTCCAGGGGAATCACCTAACCACTGGATATTCTGCAGTGGTATGCTCTCACCTGAACTATTTGAACTGCTACTTTGAGCTGTATGCCTCCCAAGTGAATTCTTTAACCACCAGACCAAAGAGTCATTCTCTCTCTTTGACTCAGTATTTAAATAATCCATGCAAAACAGCTTTTTCCATGGGGATCGAGAGAAGCCAATTATAGATTTCTCACTGGTTTAAGAACTCTTTTGGGAAAGTGAAAATGTGGGTTCAAGAATGTGCAGACAAGGTCTTGAACCTGATTGTCCCACATTGTATATCAGATGAGGCCCTAACCGCAGAGCTGTTGAATAAGTGAAGAGAGAGGGGATTCTCTTTACTTCCATGAATGATTTACAAAGAGCGTGTAAGCCTAATCTTTTATTTTCAGTTCTTTAGGTTTGTGTTTAAATAGCTTCTGCAGAATTGCCTATGTGTCTGGCAAGTATACAGATTAATGATTGGAGGAAAATGCTACTTTTGGGAACATAGAAGGATAATTCTTCTCCACATTTTTTGTTCCTAAGTATTTCCTGAATATTTCTTTCAGTTCCAAATGAAATCAAAATATCATTTTCTTTGTCACTAAATGCATAATGTTAGTTAAATTGCAGGGGGTATTGTAGAGGAGGGGGAAGATGAGTGATTTTTTTTTCAAAACCCTTTTTATTAAAGCATGTAACTGAAAATTATTTACATAATACTTAAAGCCCTCCTCCATATACTTCCATGTTTCCTAACACTTCTTAATTCAAGAACTAGTACTGAGCTGAACTAGCATGCTTATATTAAGAAGGACTAGTAGAACTTGCTGGCCACGAGTGCTTATTTCAATTCAGACACAAAGATCAATACAAATGAAACATTGCCCATTTATTAAATCTGAGTCATTTTTCTCTACCTCTTAATTTGCCAGCGGATGTAAGGAAAAGCCAGAACAAAGTATACGTAATTTTTTTTGATGGGGAAAAAATCAAGCTGGCAAAATCTTACCTGCAAAGGTCAGCTGTTGATCTCTTGCAGGAAGTTGTCTCAGTAGTAGTGTACATATACAGAGCAAGTTGTCAAATATTGCAAATCTGTACAGAGTCATACAGAAGGTTTGCTGGTACCAGTTGTGAAACCCAGAGTTCCTGAGTCTTAATTTAGTGGATAATTTCCCTTTCCTTTAGAGCTGTAGTAAAGGACAGGAAAGGAAAGGTAATGTCCTATTCCTTAAATAGAAAGAGAGCTTGGTGTTAATCTTGATTTCCGAAGCTTTTACTTTATATCAGTGGAGTGATGGTCAAGAACATAATGCCCTTCCTTCTCCAAGAGATGTGCACTAGAATGATCAAGACACAAGCTGAATAACCAAGTCAAGGTTCCTAAACCTTCATGACTGGGTTTCTTCAGCTCTCCCTTTCAGAAGTTTACACAGGAAAATAAAGAGATCCTTTCCTTTTTGGATTACACATATTCACAGAGATCCACTGTGCATTTCATCAGGGAAGGGAATATTCTCTGTAGATTAAGTGTCCTAGAAGGCCGTTATACCATAGTAGGTGTTTAGACAGCCCTGATACCCTCACTTTAAATCAGAAGACTTTCTTGAAATATCTGATTTGTGTTGCTTGTGCTTTTTTACTAAATGCTAATAGGAAACATACTTGAACTCGGAGTTGTTCATATGTATCTGTTCTCCCAAAAGAATGCATTTTTATGGAAGACTTCTAATCAGAATGTCCAAAGATATCAACATTCTTTCTGGAAGAGTCAGGTGTATTTGCTAACTCTTACTTTGTTGCTTGTTGACCTTTCTGCAGAATTGTGACATTGTTCAAGGAACAGCTATTACTAATAGAACATCCTGAATTCTATTTTTAACTAATCATCTGTCTTTCTTGATAATGCTGGACCTTCCTACTCCATAAAACTAAAACTAGTTTCCATTCTGGAGAAATAAGGGTATTTCAGCCAAGGTATTATTTTCAAGACCGAAAATTATTTCTGAACTACAGAAATGAAAACAATCATAAAATATAAATAATGAGTCTTTATTTCTTTCCTCTTACTTGCACATTCTTAGATTTAAGCAGTGTATTAAAAATGGTAATAAAAATTTTAATAATATTTTTATGCATGTTCTGTTTCGTATCTAAGAATCGTCTCTTATATTATGGATTTCACAAAATAAGAAAAAATGAGTTTAACAATATTCAAAACAAGCATCCAAGATACAAATCTTTAAAATGATTATCCATAAAGTGGATGCAAGTACAAAGCTTTGTACATGATCAACTTGTGCACTGCATGCAGCGTTTGGTGCAACCTGGAGCCTGACTGTGAAACCAGCAGGGCAGACAAATTTGGGCGTGTTTCTTCTGTCCTGCCCAGTCAGCACAGTATGTGAGCTAGTTGGCAGCAGCAACCAGATGCAAAGTTAACAGTAACAAAGGAAGAGAAGGTGCTGCAGGGATCATAAGGTGAATTATTGCAGTGATTTCCCACTCCCCAAAATTTCTTTCAGGACATCCCTCAGTTTTTGCAACGTGTCTCTCAAGATTTCCCAGAATTAACTCCCACCTGCTACACTGTTTGCATTCTGTATGAAATCTGTCTCTTCCAACCTAAACCATACACTGTCATTGTTCAGATAAAACCTTCTCCAATGACACTTGTCACCTGAAATTGTTTTCTTACTTCATCTTGTATCAGAAGACTAAAATTAATACTCAGGAACTCAAAAAAACCCCATAAACAAACCCCAAAGTGAAAGTCTTGCAAACATGGGAACACTTCCTAACTTATTCTTCTCGAAACTGAGTAAAATCTCAAGAATGAAAAATGAACATATGAAATAATAAACAAAATATCTTAAATTATGTTTTCTTCACAAAAACATTGCATCAAGCATATATGAAAGTTTAATTATTTGTTCTCCATTAGTAAGAAAATTTTTAAAAATGTATTACTTGCTTTAGTATTAGATGATCAGGTGCCTCTCCTTTTTTGCGTCAGGGCCTGTGTTGTGGATGTGATGGAGCCTTATATATTTCTCTGGTTTTGTAACTTTTAATAGACAAAGTTATTCTCCAATTAAACGAATTATATTTTCCAAAATTATTTTCTAATCCCATAAATATTTAACAGTTGGAATATGAACACTCAGTGCTTGAGTTAGATTACTTTTCACTTGTGGACTACTGAAGTACATTGAAGTACATAGATATTTATTTTGCATGAAATTATGCTTAGATGCTACAGGATGTACATTCTTTTTTTAAAAAAAAAAGGTCTTGCTCAAACAGTAAATTATTTAGGTCTCAAACAAGAAGTTGTAATATATGACAAATGGAACTTCAATAAAATATTTCTATCCTAGACCTTTTTAAGTGGTTTATAAAAAGCAGACATATATTCACTCTTCCTAGGACTGATATACTGCAGTTAAAATCATGGATTATTTTTCTTTTGTACTTGCACTTTTTTATTTTTCCTATAAAAGTGGGGGAAAATCCACATTCATCTAGAGTGTAGAACTGAATCCTTCTGTTACATATTCCCTGCATGGATGTCACACTAAGGCCACTTAAGTCACTTCAGCACCAGTCAGAGATGTTCAGAAAAACTTCTGAGTACTTTAATTGTTCATCAAGACCTAACCCTTTGAACATTGCTTTAAGGCATTTTGGCTCTGCCCTTGAGTCACTGAAGCAAAATTGGAGCATCTGGATGCAGTGTCAAAATAGCCCAGGGAGCTCCAGTGCAGCACCCAAGTGGGTAATCTCAACACAGAATACAAACACTGCATTAGCGATTGCCAGAAGGCTGCAGTTCATCTTCCTCTGAAATACAATACAAGAAAAGTTAAAGGATGATACTTTTTTCTTTGTATCTTCTGTTGTGTGAACAAAGAATCAAGCTGTGTTTTGATGTTTTGTCAAGTGTTTGGCAGCATTTTCAATCCTTGTTTGCCCTACTAATCCACTGATTTTTCTTTTCTTTGGACAAAGCAATGAATGTTTTTTACAGTTTAAGCTGTATTAGATATGTTAGTGCAAAAGAAGGAATTCAGTTGATGATGTTGCCTTTGAATCAATGTATTGAATCAAAGTAGAGGAAGAATAAGTATGATAATATTTTAGTTGCCTATTGGTACTATAACATTTAATTATACTCTCTTGTTGTACATAAAATTTCTATAATTCTGTGACCTATGTGAAATTATATTTCCTTTGCTTTGCTTTCACAGATGGCAGCAAAATTGCATTCCATTGATTGAAAAGGGCATTGTAAGTAACTCTTTTTGTTTCTCCTGTTGAATTAGACATCACATTTTATTTCTCTGAATCCACTAAAATTTTATCTTAGGGATAAAACTGTGTTCTTCCTTGAAAACTGGTGAACAGTTAATACTCTGTGAGAGCCCATGAGATGTCTGGCATGTGGCTACAGATATAATTCCCAAGCCAGATTTCTTTTGCCATAGGCAAGAATAGTTTATGTGAGGCTTAGGCCAACAGGTCAAGAAATATAAATGCAGAAGCATGCTAAACACACCACCTGACATCAGGCTTTGCCTGGAACATGGTTGATCTGTGGAGTGCACACTAGAATGAATACTGGAGTGCAAAACTGGGGCACAGCAGCAGCACATACAGTCTGTTTCCTGACTTCCTAGTTTTCTGGCCATGCATCTAGGATTTTATTCTTATATGTGTGTAAGTGAAACTAAATATAAACAGAAGCCTAAGACTGATTTTAAGATTTTCTGGTTTTATTTGATTTAGATAATGCTTAATATTTTATTATATATATGTGCATAGAAGCCCAGCATACAGTAAAATAATTAGTTGTTCAATGATAGTAAAAAAATCCTCTGCTAAACACTCTGCTTCACACCACTATTCAAACGATTCACACTACTCTTCCAAACACATTAACAAAATATATTCCATTTGGAACATGTCAAGTAAATGGGTAACACTTTTTCTAGCATGTCTAGCTGCCATTAATTGAGTTAGTATTCATTTTAATTACACTCATCATAATGAATTCATTTAGTATTAATGTGAATATTATACAACTTTTTAGACACTCCATTATAATTCAGCAATAATTAATGTACATATTAAATGAAGTGTTACTACTTAATGCCATGATGAAACCATGTTGTTTCATTTGAAAAGCTTTAGAGGAAGTTATGCTTTATTAACGCTTTTTGGGGACCGCAAAACTGCCCAGGGTTCTGCGGGACAATTTTATCCAGCACCCTTGGTCAGATAGACAGCCACAGAGGAGCGGTATCTCTTTGTCTATTTACCTAGGTATTGACTCCGCAGCGGAGGCAGAGAAGTCGTTATTAATAAAGCAGGTAGAAGCAAAGAAGAGAGAACAGACTTCTGATNACAATGTGATGAATATTAAAATAACAGAGGTGGAACAGAATCTTTGATTGACAGGGTTAAAACGTGGCAGTGAGGGAATTTCCCCCAAGCATGCTGCCTCCATCTACCTCAGATTCACTATCCTGGGAAGGAAGATCTTCCCAAGTTATTTTTCTAGTTCTCATGGAGGCAGCTGGTTGGGTCACTGCTACACTTTATCTCATCGGTATTCCAAATGTTGCCAGGAGATATTCTTCAATGGCAAAGGGCAGTTCTCATTGGGAGAGTTGTTAACTTTTCAGAGAGATTCCATGTTTGCACTTGTCTACTGATTCACTTAGAGAATACTAGTATTTGAAGCAAGATACTTCACGGACATGATAATGCAAAAAACTCATTGAACTATCCTAAAAGCATGAAAAATTTCAGACATTTCAGACATTATCCAATAAAAGATGCCTGTGTTTATAAGTGAAGTCCTGTAGCACTTATATTTTATGGTTGTTCTTCCCTTCTAGTCTCCAAGACTAATATAAAACTGAGAAGCAGTATTTTAAATGTATCACTCATCAACAGGATTAGGTGCCTCAAAGGCATCCACACCCACTTCAGAGAGCTGCCTGAAAGTAATGACTAGGGGAAACTTAGCAAAAGAAGAATGCCCATATTGGATTAGGATAAAAATTTTCATCCTGTCTGTGGGCAGTGATTATAAATATATGCCCAAGGAAGAGTAAGAACTAGAACTAGATTCCCCAGCCTCTAGCAGTTTTAGCTGATAAAATTTCATCACATGTATGTGGTTTCTAAAGATTAAGATTTTGTTGGATTTTTGTTCCATGAATTCCCATAAACCTGTTTAAGTCCTAGAACAGTTATGAATTGCAGGGTCTACTACCCTGTTCATTTTGTGTATAAAAGATGTTTCTTGTTGTTGTTTTGTGCCGCAATGCCGGTACCAGGCATTCACTCGCGGTTCCAGGAGCCGGCCAGGCTGCTCCAAAACCATGGGAGGGCCGGTGAAGCTTCAGCAAGGTTTCACCAAACCCACCGATGGTACAGGTGCACAGAGGAAGGTGAGACAAAGCAGAGGGGCTTTCCCAGATGGTTTATGCAGCACCGGGGTCGTGCTAGGGAAGTGCTGGCTCAGCATGTTACAGTTACATATATACCAATATGAGGGGGCGGGGGGAGGTATAAACATCCTATGAGGTAGGAGTGCTGGGTTTGAATTTGGCGGGCTTTGTATAGGATTGCGAAATACAGAGCCCTCCGGGGGGGAAACGCGATACTGAGGGAGGGAAAGGGGGAGATAGTAGAGCCTGGCCATGAGATAGACCGAAACTGGCCATAGCACACCGCAACAGTTTTGAATGTGATTTCTGCTATCTTAATTTGAATCTACATTGCATTGGATTGTATCAAGCTGTAAACTTGAGCTTTATGCCACCAGTGATTTGTGAGCCTCATCTCAATCCTTCTTCAGAGATCTTCTTTTTAAGAGAAGTATCCTTCTCAGATCTCTGTATAGAGCTGTTCATCTTTGTTGCCCTGTTTTGGATTTTTCCATGCTACTTGTGGCTTTCAAAGTGTGAGAAGTTCTTAGGTTTATACTATTTCAAAATCATTCCCTCACCTCTTCCTTCTTAGTTTCTTACTGAATGCCAGTATTGAATGGTTATGCAACTATGTGCTCATTTCTCCATGGTAATGGTCAACTCCAGGCCCACCATGTTAAATTTCCCACCTTCCCTCACCCTCTTTTGTGCATCACTTTACATTTATTCTGCCATTGTTTTGCCTTGTCACTCAGGCTTGTGAGTGTGAATTCTACTCTGTCTTTGTCCTGGCTAACCCAAATAACTCCAGTTGGGGACATTTCCCAACAACCCTCATCCTTCTTCTCAGATCATTTATGGTGGCTGAACAGCACAGGCCCTAGAAAAACTCTTTGGAAAACTCCAGCAGCAATGTCTCTCAATTTCAGGAAATGGATCTTTGCTTTTAGTTCTCTATTATTTGGCTTTTAAAGTCTCAGTCAGACATGCCTGCCTTCTCATCTGCTTACTTTTTATAATAGCTTTTGTTGAGAAACCCTGGGAAAAACCTTCTGCAAATCCAAGGTAGATTCCTACCAAGCAACTCCAGGCAACCAAATCACTCACATTCATGTGTCTGTTGAATAATAAAAAGTGCTTCAGTAGGTTTACAAAGTAGTGATTTCTTTTACAAAAGCCATCTTCACTTGTCCAAAATATAACGTATTTATCAAATGTCCCATCTTGAGTTTTGTATTATCGTTTATACTAACTTGATCAATATGGACTTCAGTATATTTGTCTGACAAAAGACACTTTTCTTTATATCTGCTATTTCACTTTCCATTAAAATTTATTTTCACTGCAGTTTACATCTTCTAGTTCTCAGTACCTTTGCAATGTTAGGTGAGAGATAAATGCACCCTCACTAGTCAATAAGATGTATCATTCATAAATTATCTTATAACTGTTGAGTGAATACTATCTTTCTAATAATTTGTTACTATTCACTTCCTCATCACTTCCTTTCTCCTTCAAGTGGATGTTCCCACTGACAGTTATTAGGATACATTATTACACAGCAAGCAATCTTTACCTGTAGTTTTCAATGTAATGCTAATTAGTAAGAGTTCAGCTAATCTATAAACTTCTGACTTCACTTTTGCTGATATGTCTGACCTTGGACTTAACCTATGCACTTCTTAATTGTTCCCCTTCCTGTTGAATTTTACCGATTACATGTAGGCTGGGTATTCTTATTTATTATTTCACACTTAAATGAATTAAATTTTTGAATAGAGTAGTGCATCAATAAAGGAATATTAATAGTTATGAAATAATTGCCTCTATGACAGAGAGAATCAGAAGCTATTTGGAACCACCCTAGATTTAAAAAATGTTCTTTGATTACTTCAGAAAAATAAAATATTAAAATAAATGGTTTTGTTCATTACTTTTTTTCAATTGATGTATTAATAAGGAATTCAATCTCTTTAGTTAAAGTAGACCACCACAGTCACTGCAAGCACTGCCCCTTCTTGAATTCAGCAGTTGCCACTCAGTTGCCACTTGTGAAGTGTTAATGAAATTTTTGTCCTCTTTTTGTATTGCAATTTTTTCTGTCTTTCCAGTGTTGAGGTATCCTTCTCTCTCAGGCAAAATCTATTCATCCATTAGCTAGCCTCCTGTTTCTTTATAGAGGAGACTGCAGCATTAAACTTTAAATACTTCAAATCAGGTCTAGTTGTGCTCAGATGCCTAATATTTAAGGTAACATGTTGAAGGCTTGGTTTACTCAAGTAAACCAGATGAGCCTATTCTCAGTACTACTTTTGCTGTTGTTGTATACCTTCTAGCTTTCAGTGTCAGTTTCTGTTTAGATATGATCTGAGGTTCTGTGGAGGTCTACTAATTCTTTCTTATAGGCAAGAGATATTTAGTTAAAAGCAGTCTTGTCTACCTTACCGTTATTTCATAACACATCATTACAAAACATTATTATTATTATTATTATGATGATGATGATGATGATGATGATGATGATGATGATGATGATGTAATGTACCGAAGTATTCAGCTCCAGTTACTCTTAGGTACTTATGATCCTGTTTGAAGAGATACTGAACTCCAACAGCTATGGTTGAAATGAAAGGGAGGTGTTGACTCAAAATGGTTATAGATATACCTTTACTAACACGTAGAACTGATCAACGTTTTCTAAAATGTTTAAACCTCTCATTCTGGTTTTGCTAAATAGATGGTACACTATTTGAAACACTCTTTTGTTATTATATTTCACACGTACTTTTGGGACATACTCCATGTGGTTTATACTAATGCTTATTAGGTGGCACAAATAGAAGTGCAATCTAGGCTCACTCCTATGTTTCTGGTATGGACTAGCTTAGATTCATAATGAGAAGACTTTTCTTTTTAATATGATGTGTTAATCTGTATTTTTTCAGGCAATAATGCTATCTCTTATTTTTAAGAGATACATAGTATTTGCTCATCTTGTTTCAATCCATTTTCAGACTGAATGTCACTCTAGCATTCGTTGAGTTGGTGCATTTTTCTTTCAACTTTTGTGACCTTTTAAAGTCTTTGTTTGTAGTCACAGTTTTTCTTTTCATGACTTATACTGATATTTCCCTTTCTAAGTACTTTCATGGTGGCTGTTCTGGAGCTGTCCTTAGGGGGAATGGGATTAATTGGGTGTAGATTGGTCCCTCAGTGGTACATCTGGTTCATCTTTACAATAGAAAGATGGAGAAATGCCTATGCATGAATACTCATGAGGAGTTTTCTAATGGAAATACATGAATCCAGCTATTAATCCAAATAAAATATCTTTAAACTGTGGTAGTCTTGAATCAATTTAAGTTAAAGGAATTTTAAGGAACCAGGTTCTGACTGGGATCCCAGCAAGGAGGATCAGATTGCAAGTTGCATGTTGTGTGCCCAGTGCTTGAGCATTCTTAGGGATTGTGTCCTATTGCTTTCACTTAAGCTTCGCTTTTCAAGATTAGGACCTATCTCAGGAAAGGAATTAAAAAATAAGTGCCTAAAGACACACTTTCTAAGAGATATGCAATATTGAACACTTTAGCCCAGAGCCCTTTTCTGTAGTATTGTTTAAGCTCTCAGAAAAATACTATTTGCAGTGAAAACCTTTAACAACCTTTTGCCATGTTTGCTGGCAGGCACTGATTTAATGCTAATGTGACAGCTAAGATTTTAGTGAGAGACCCTTTTATTTCTCTAAGTGTTACAAATTCTGAAAACCAGACAGATTTTTCTGGCCAATGTCTCCTTGCATTTGTGCCAGTAGGGGTTTGCTGACTACTCAAATTATCTTTCACAGGATAGCACGTCTATCTTATATAGAACTGTTTATCTTCCTTTTTGACATTTGCCTAAATAGTCACATTTTTTTAAAGAATTAAAACAGACTTTGTGGTTGTTAATAAATGGCTATGTAATGTTCCCCCAAAAAACTGCCAGACATATAATGCAAGACATCAATTTAGGATGAGCTTGCATTCTAGCAAATCAAATTATATTTCTTACAAAATACATTCACAATTGGCAGTAGATACTTCTCTGGCAAAAAAAGTGAAAATACAATATTATAATCTCAATAACATTTATAATGTTAGAAGAAGTGATGATACATTAAAGTAAGTTCAGTTGTTTTTCAACAACAACTGGATGAAAAGTGCTTTATTTTGTTTTTCTAGTGAGGCCGATTTCTATATCTATACATATAAACCATGTTATTTAACCATAGCTGTAGCAAAGTAGAAATTGTTGTCTCTCACACCAGATCTCTGCTTTTTATATAGTCCATCCTAATAGAGATTTTCAGATCTGAAACCTTAATCCTTTTAATTTATATGTAATTTTGTATTTTTGAAATGCATAATTGTACTTATTTTATGCCTGTACAATTTCTTTAATTTATGTTGTAGTAGTTTAATATGGCAATAATTGTATATTAGAGGAAATGTTGATATAGAATCTGAGTGGAAAAAAGTGGAAAAAGTAGAAGAAAGTACAACTATATTTCTGACTTTATTGAACAAGAAGTGTAGATTTGCTTCTTGATATGTGTGTTTCATAGGTCATGTATTTGGGTCAAAGCAGAATTTGCTAGCAGTCATTTCTGGGGATTGGGGGCAAAATTCTAAAATCTTCTACATTTTTCACACTAGCCTTTAAATGTCTCAATTGAGTAAAATGAACTTGACCTCTTTTACTGTGCATCCACCATATTAATGTGTTTCTATTAAAAGTGATCAGTTCATTCTCATATTTAGATGTCAGCCAGAAGTCAGTTATAGGACCACAGAAGTATATGGAGCATTATAGTTAAGTATCCCTACGTATTTACAGGTAGAGCAATTTGTTATTAGGAATTAGAATGCATTTATATTTTAAAAGTTCTTGCAACGATAAGAGACGCAGATTAAATTTCCCCTTTGAATGAAAACTGAGATTTGGAAGTCCTGTTTTATTTCACCTTAAAAATGACTTTTCAGTTAGGCAGTGATTTGTGCGTGACTTATGATTTTGCAGTGTCAGGTTTTTCAGGAACAGTAAATAATTTTCTGGTTTACTGTTTGAGTCAGAGTAGACAGATTATTCCTACTCTTTTCACCAATATAATCTATATGACCTTTTAATTCCTCAATGGAGTGTCTAAAGTCAGTTATCTTGAAAAGTAAGATAGAGTACTCTTATGTGTGATAATTGTGAATCAAAACCAGCATGTTTCCTGTGTTTAATGATACTGCTGATTTTTCTATTTTGAAATTTTAAGAATTGTTCATTCAACTAAACATTTTTGATAGAGGTGATGGTGGAAGTGATCTGTTCCTCTGGGAATGGCTATGGTTCTTCCCTGTTTTTTCAGTTATGTTTCTCACCGGGAGAGACAGAGAGACCAAATATTTAATTTAGTATCGAATTCTCCCATTATTAAACTGTTACTACAGTACTCATCAAATTCCCCTACTACTAAATTATTACAACACTACTGATTCAAGCCCCAGGTCATTATGAAACTGTTAGTTTTACCTTGATGAGATAAGGTATCCTGAACTACAGATACACTAAAATTCCTGTTGATATTACAGCTTGCTTCCATTATCTGAAAAGCATTCTTTTACACTTATGTTTAGCTTATCTAGTCTTGCGATTTGGAAAGAAAAAGATCTACCAGAATTTTTAACCTATGAAACAAATTCAGTGACTACAATTATAACCTAGAAAATACCACCAGTTTCCTCAGGTTAGCAGTATTCATACTTGTTTACTGTTTCTTGTTCCAAGTGATGCATTTGCATCTGAAACTATTAGGATGCAGCTGAAACAGATACTTCCAAGGTGTCTAATGCATGAATGTTACTCTGCCATTCCTTGCTTAATACACGGTTGTGTGTTCAAGCATAGCCCTCATTTAGCAGTACTCTGGAGTGGAGTCTACCCTGTGGAAAAACTGGAAAATGTAAAACTGCCCAGAGGTTTCAAGACTGCAGCAGTTATTAGTCTGCAAGCAGCCTCTGCCTCAGACCAGGGTACCAAATAAGAGGTTGGCAGTACAGTATTGTTTTGCTTTGAATCCTGCAGCCTAAGTTCATTTTTTTTACTTCTTTCATGTGTTAAGTAGAGGCATATATGAGATTTCTGCAGTAGAAAGAAAATAGCTTAGAAAAACCTGTTTGCAGTCTGCTTTGCAAACCTCACAGAAAAGTAATTTCTGATGTACCTCCTCCTTTCATTCTTCCCCTGTTGAGAATGCTTTAAACAACAGTTTCGTTTACACCCGAGCAAACTTTCTCACAAATTCACAACATGATTAAATTAGACCCAGAAGTTCACTAGCCAAGCTAAGTCTGTTTTCAGAACTATCAAAGGAAAAGTAAAATATTTCAAAGAAAGCTTACTGGGTTTACAGCAATTCTTTTTCCAGAGACAAAAAATGACCAACCTCTTTCAGTAAACTTTGTATTTATAATAGTTCAAATAGTTTTGTAACTGAAATAAACATGCTGAGGACAAACAGAACATCTCTTAAGAAATATATACACATATATATACAGTTAACACATTGGAAAAACGTATAACATTTTCTGTATTGCCATCTAAGCCAGAAGTCAGAGAATAAAAAGAAAATGGATGAAATGTCATAATCATCACTGAAATACTTCCTTTTCTTCTGAGAGGCAGGAAGTAAATAACTCAGATTAACAGATGGGGGAGCTTCTGTTATATGTAATTAACACTATTTCATTGAATCACTAAAATGGGAGAGTAGTAAAACAATAACTGACCACATAATCAAAGTAAAATTCCCTGCCTTCTAGAATTTGGCAAATTCAATTTAATTTCTTTTAAAATACAGTTACATTAAAACATGCAAAATGTGTAGATAAAAAGTCTGATGCAGAAAGAACTGGTTTTTGCAGGGTTGTCCCTTTTTTAATGATTCTAGATTCTGTTCACACTTCTGCTCAGTAATGATAATAGAAACATCAAAAAAATAGGAAACTTATTTCTTACAAAGTTAAATACATATGTAGTGGACTTTAGGTTTTAGTTACTTTAGCCACAGGGAGCAATTAACCTGTTCATCTTACTCTTGATGAGTAAAGCTACTAGTGATGAAAAGATCTGAAAGAAAATATAAGAAAGGATGTATCCAGTCTTCTTTTTTTTCCCCAGAAAATATCCAACTATTATCTGAAATTGTTTTCCTGCTTCTTTCTCAAGATAAATTACTATACCACAGATTGCTGTAAGCTATGTCCAGAAATAACTAATTTGTAAAAATTCCTTAAATGTTGTCGGTTCCAAAAGATAACTTCTAACTGAATATTCTTCAAAGTGTCATAAACTTAGTGCAAATGTTCTCACTCTCCTATAGCAACTGAGACATAATAATGCACATCACTGAGTGTACACCTACACAGAGAGTTAATTTTTAATTTTTATTAAGCCTGTTCCCATCTCCTTGCAAGGGTTTACTTGCATATATTTAACTCAATATATGTCAGACCACATTTGTATTTAATGCCTGGTTAATTGTGAAGACACTTTGACTTTAATATTATGCTTTAAAATTAACTCCAGTGAACTGTGACTGAATATGACTTTATAGGTTATTAGGTATAATCTGAAAAAAATAACCACTTAATCTATGTGTTGCTCTTACTGCAATGGACTGAAAGATTGTTTAGGAATGAGTGTCAGTGTTCTTACATTTGTTTACAAATTACATGCACAAGCCATTTAGGTAAAAGGGAAAATAGCAATACCTCTTATAA
>VYZT01018392.1:0-25255 GCA_013400735.1 Pomatostomus ruficeps | reverse complement strand
CCCCCTCCCCGGGCACCGAGCGGGGAGCGGGGTCAGCCCGGGGCACCGGGGCACCCGCCCGGAGGTGCCACTTGCGCCTCGGGTCCTCGTCCCCACGCTGTGACCCCCCCACCCCGGACCGCGTGTGTCCCCATCCCCGCGCTGACAGCCATGGAAAACACCCTCCTGTCCCCCGTTCCCTGAATTCCGGGGTTCCGAACCCTTCATTTCGGGGTTCCGAACCCTTCATGTCGGGGTGCTGAACTCCCCGAGCCCGTTCCCAGCCTGCAGCCCCACGCAGCAGCGTCCCGCTGGGATGCGGGGAGCGCTGGTCACCCCTCGTTCCCGGGTTCAGGCTGGAAAAGCTCCAGCGTTCCTGCTCTCCCGAGGCTGGGGAGCAGCTGGCCTTTGTCTGGCCGGGACAGCGCTTAGGCTGGGCTTAATAAATTATTCCTGGAGAAAAAAC
Source organism: Pomatostomus ruficeps (assembly GCA_013400735.1). NCBI lineage: Eukaryota > Metazoa > Chordata > Aves > Passeriformes > Timaliidae > Pomatostomus > Pomatostomus ruficeps. Next base: position 24,810 of record VYZT01018392.1, on the reverse strand, counting down.
GCTGGATGGGAAGAAGTGCGGAGGCTCGGGCTCGTCCTGCGGTGCTCCGCTGGCAGCTGGGAACAGGGCAGAGAGGGTTTCATCTGTGATTCCTGACACTGGGAAGTGGCCGGGATTTGCTGATCTGAGGGTGAGGTGGTCGGGATTTGCAAATATCGCCATGAAAAAAACGAGGGAAACGCTTGGAGAGCCCTGGGATAACCCTGGAGATGCCACCGGGGAAGTGAAACTTGCCACGTTGGCCCTTCGCCGGTGTTAAATAGGAAGGAAAACGAGGCAGAACATTAAAAAAAAAAAAAAAAACAAAAACCCCAACAAAAAACCCAACCCCAAACCAAACAAAGTGCAGGGAAAACTTCCCAAGGCGAAGCGATCCGTAAGGAAATACGGGCTCGGCTTCTCCCTCCGCTCGCCGGTGGCCCCGGGGTTGTGCAACAGCCAAATCCACGGGAAGGGGTTGTGTAACCCGACGGCAGAAATAGGCCAGCGGCACAGCCCGGCCGGGCTCCGGCTGCTCACGCCTTCCTTATCGGGAGCCGGGAATAATGGAGAGGGAAAGCCTGGATGGAGGAATTCGCCTTCCTTACCCACTGCGAGAAGGGTGTGCGGAGCCTCAGGAACCGGCTGCGTTCCCCTCCCGGCCCCAAAACCCAAATAGGAAAAGCTGTTGGGATGTGAGGGAGAAAAAAAAAAATATCCAGGAGCCTCTGGCTGGAGCTCGGGATACTGTGGGAGATGGCACTGCCCTCCCGGCCGCCTCCACAACTGGATTTCTCTGGGATATTTTTAAACAAATTCCTGTGAATCCTCCCAGTGAGGCAAAGCTGGGACAGAGCACGGGGCTCAGCGCGGCTCAGGGGAAGGGGAGAGGGAGGGAAGCCAGCTGTGCGACCTGGCTGCTTCCTCCACGGTGTAAAAATCATCCCTGGTTTATAAATCTCCCCAGGCAGAGGGAAAAGCACAGGGAGATGTAGGGAGTGGAATTCCTGGAAAGCTGTGATTTATTTGGTTGGGTCTTCTTATCAAACCCTGTATCTGAGACTGTGTTTGGGGAAAAAAAATTGCAGGTGATAGCCTGGGATGTGTTTTCCCTTTGGATCAGGGAGAAAAGGAACTCAGCTGGGGTGAAAAATGCCTTTCGCAGTAGCTGTAGTCTGCATCCACCTCAAGGCCTTGAAAACAGCCTCTAAAAGGGGATTTTTCTTCCCCTTCTTGCCATGGAGCCGCTTTACCTGCTCTGCCACTCGTCTGGGGGCATATTGCCTTCATCCCCAGCTCCTGCCCTTTTCCTGCCTGGAAAGTGGGCTGTCCAGACTTATCTAACCCCCAAGGGATTGTGCAAACTTTAATTAACCTCAGCAGCGTCCTTTGAGATCCCAGCTTGAAAGTTTGCCGCCGCTGCACGGCGTTCCCTTGGGATGTGCCGGCTCACCCCGGCCTTCCTGGTCCCTCGACCTCGTCACGCCGTGGGAGTGGGAGCTGCGCGTCTCTTCTTCCCCATCCCTCCTTCAACAGGGAAAAGCTGGGGATGGGATTGATTCTCCTGCACTTGTGGCCGTTCCCAAGCAGGGACAGGTTTTCCTCATTTTTTTTTTTTTTTTTTAAATTTTTCCTGTGCCAAGGGATTAGTTTTACCCGGCTGGTTCCTCCCTGGCTGCCTCTGTGGATATGGGAGGGGCATCTATGGCAAATTCCTGGAAAACCAACTTAACAGCTTCCCTTGGGGCTGCCGAGGTCAATGGCAGGAGCCGAGGTCGGTGCCAGGACAGCTTTTCCCACCTTTGGGACCTTTGGGAAGCCATCCTGTGTCCCCTCGCTCCTCCCCACCTCACCCGAGCTCCCCAGCCTCAGATTCCCCTGCGCAGTGGATGCTCCCACCATCCAAGGGGGGATTCTTGGGGCTTTGCCATCCAGCATCCCAGTGGGATCTCTGTCCCAAAAACCTTCTGGGTTTAAAACGGGGGCAGGAGGACGAGGGGCAGGGTGGTGCCTCGAGGGTGGGGGACAGGAGCAGTTGGGTGTCTCCAGTTCCAGCACTGGACGGCAGAGCCTTTCCTGGTTGAACTGGGTTTTGTGGGGCTGTGGGGCAGCGGGGTCACCTAGGGATGGGTCACTGGATGCTCCGTGGTGTCACTTCCTCACCGTGAGCGCCCGGCTCCACCTCCGGCGTGGATTCAGCTGCTGTCCTGGGGTGAGGATGGGGAGGAACCGGCCGAGCAGGAAACATCTGACTCACCCGGGTTCGGGATGACTCCGGGCGTGTGTCATCCGAGGCTTGGCCGTGGCGGGGAGGGCACGTGGGCTTGGATTCGGCGTGGAGGAGCTGCAGGACGTGGGTGCCACCGGGGCCGGGGCTGGGGAGGGTGGGTGCAGCGCAGCATCACCCCTGTGTCACCCACGGGAGCTCGGGGACGAGCCGGTTCCCTGCGCTGAGTCACCTGGGGTGGGAGGCAGGGACAGGGATGGGCAGCGCTGCTGTTTTGTGCGCAGGGATGAGGATCTGAACAGGCTCTGCCTTGAGACGGGGAACAAAACCTTCCCAGGGCTGGAGGCCTTCACCCTGCGGCCTCTGCCGCTCCCTCTGCCTCGCTTTCCCCAAATTCATCGTGTCCCACCACAAATTCGTGTGGGGTGGGAGCAAGGCTGGTGCTTGCACAGCATCCCCCTCCCAGAGACGCAGGGACAGAGCCAGCATTCCCTAAAACTTCAGGGATTCTTACGAAACAGCATGCTTGAAGCTAAAAACTAGGATGGGGAGGGAAGTAATTTAAAGAAAATAAAATTCCCAGGAAAAGTTTCCCTGGAGCGAGGGGTGACAGCGCATGCTGCAGGTTTGGGGTGCTCCAGCCTTCCCCACATGTGAACATTGCTCCGTCATCTCACAACAAATGTTTGACTTTGTTGCCCAAAAGGGTAAAGAATCTAGCCCAGAAAGCAGCCACCGTCCCCCAGTGTTCCGCTTTTGCTCAAAAAGCTGCTGGAATTAGTCACATCCAGCTGAAAAATCCATCGGGGAGATGCTGGGGACTGGAAACACGTGCTCCCGCTCCAGTTCCTGGCAGCCACGTGGCTTTGGGAAAGGGTTCAGAGCGAAACGAAAACAAAAGGCAAACAGCTTCCCCTTCTCGGAACCTGGGGTCATTAATGGGAAAATGGATCGGGGACCTCATTGCACACGAACAAAGCTCCCCGGGCCCTTCCCCTTCCCCTTCCCGCTGCGCAGGAAGCGGTGGCGCAGTGCCGGAAGCGCCGTCGTGCTGCAGTTTCCATCGCCCGCAGCAGCCCTGCCCCGTGTCCCCAAGTGACAGGGACAGGGTCCCCAGGATCCCTGCAGGGGCAGCACATGAGCCAAGGAATTTACAGAATCCTGGAATGGTTTGGGTTGGGAGGGACCCTTTAGGCATTGGAGGGGCTCTGAGGGTTCCCCGGAGCCTTCTCTTCTCCAGCCCCAACTCTTTCCTGTGGATAATGGCATCGATTTGGAATTAAGTTATTTGGGGACTGGTTGATATTTCCACAGCGCTGATCCCTCGGGGTCCGGGCTCCTTAAGAGGAGTCCTGAGGAGCAGAGCAGAGTCCAGCTGCAGCGCTGGCACCGGAGCCGTGAGTTTGGAAATCAAAAGCTGTTTTTCGGGGTGCTTTCAGCTCAGCACAGCTCAGCTCGGCTTGGCTCCGCTCAGGTCACACAGCAGCAGAAATTGGGCAAGGAAAAGCTCGCGGGGCGGGCGGACCTTTCCCAGCGGTGGCCGTGCAGCCGGGACAGGCGACCCTGGGCACTTCTCCAGCATCCGGCGTGGAAATGAGCTGAGCCTTGGAGACAGCCTTGGGCCAAGAGATGGGGATTTGCTGGGGTTTGGTTCAAAAACGTGGCATTGAGCTCATTACACCCACAGCTGCTCCGTGATCCGGAGCTTTAACACGGTGTCCCGGGCTGGGGCATGCCCAGCGCTTCCCAGCTTCCGTCCCGTCCTTCTCCCTTCGGTTTGTTTAGGTTTCCTCGAGGAAACACTGCTATTTGGGCTGGAAGCTTCCCAGAAATTCAACTGCCCCCTTCAGGATCCTAACCTAGTGACTTTGTTTGTTTGGAATTGGCAATCTGACATAAACTATTCATGATCTTCAAAAATGTTAAACAACTGAGAAGGTGTTTTGTCTTGAAAGACGCTCAGACCCCGGCGCTGCAGGCTGAATTCCCTGTTTTATCCCACCTTCGTAACAATCTGAGGGGTGCTTGGGATAACGAACCGGGCCACAGGGCTGGGAAGCTTTGGGAATGGCCATGGCTCTCCCCTGCTGGGGGCCAGGCACGCCCGGGGTGGTTTCGCTGGGGAAGGAGCTGTCCTGCTGTACGCCCTGACCCGCCTGAGCTGCCAAGTGGGGCGATATCTACGTTGGGAGAAGATGATCCAGGTTTTAAATGGCTTTGGAGATTAGAGGAAGGTCACCCTGCTCCTCAGGCCGGCGGTTATTCTTGGTACGCTGGAGCCTGGAGGACATGGGGAACGTGCTGAGCGAGCGGGGCCGTCCAGGGGGAAGGAGGGGAAGCCTCAGGGTGGATTCCCTGTCCTGGGATATTTTGGGTGGGGGCTCTTCACTGCTGAGGAGCATTGGAGCTCCCAAAGCTTCTCTGGGACGAGCCTTTCCCTGGCAGGGGGAAAAGCAGCCGGGTCGGGGTGATGGGTGGGGAAGAAACACCAGTTTGGGCAGGGGTGAAGCTCCATGGTGTTGTACCTCAGTGCAGGGACAGGGACACTGCTGGGGTGGGGACACCTCGCTGGGACCCCAACCCCACCCACAGGTGTCCCACCAGGGCCCCCCGGCCAGGAGGAGAGGAGGCTGGCTGGGGTGCTCGCTGTGCGGAGGGCGGGAACGTGGCTCCCGAGGAGTTGGGAAAGCTCTCCATGGGCCAGGACAGGGCTCTGTCTCCTGGGATAACGCTCCCTATCCTGGGTTAACGTGCTCTCTGTCCAGCTCACAGCTGAGAAATGGGGCTGGACCGTCTGTCCTGGGTGGATGGCGTTCACTGATAACCCTTGGGATAACCCTTGGCACAGCTCAAGGGGAGGTTTCCTACCCTGGGGCTGGCACAGAGCTGAGCTCCAGCCCCAGAGCCACCTCTTAACCAGTTAACCGGCGGTTACTGGTGCCAGTAACCAGAGCCTCGGCACACGGGAGGGGATTTTCAGCAGGTGAAAGCAAACAGAAGGGGAGGGAGGAGGGTGTTTGACTTCCTACTGCTGGGGTGGATAAGGGGAGGCTGGTAAACAACTGGTGCCAGGAAATCTCCATGTTTCCTTCTTCTTGGCCTTTCCCTCATGTCCACCTGGTCTTCCAGCTCCTGATTTTGGGAATTGGGAAGGAGCTGGCAGCACCAGGAGAAAGGGGAGGAGGTTTTACCCATCACACCAGAGGATGCTGCTCCCCAGGAGATGCAGCTTCGCTCCTGGAGTGCACTGGGCTGGGCTTTCCTCCATCCTCTGACCTTGCCAAAGGCATCTCAGCTCCCAAATTCCCAGCAGAACTCGGGGTGGGGAAAAAGGATGCGCTGGAGCATCCTGAGCCTGAAACCCAGGCAGCCGGGGCTGTTTTGTCCAGCACGAGGTCACGCCGGGGCGGGTGCAATTACTCGCCCACAAAATGCCCATTTCCTCCAGCGTAGCCCCATAAAGCACAATCCGAGCCCGCTGCCGATGACCCGGCGTTACGTGCCTGCAGACAGGTGAGCGCACGGGGTGGAGTTTTCCTCTTGACTTCTCAGGGCTTGCAGCTGCCCTTTAATTAATGCTAAGTGAAGCTAATTGGAACAGGGCATCGTTTGGGAGCGGGCAGTGTCCGCCTCTCCCGCTCCCCGCTCCGGCCAGGACACGCGCGGTGCTGAGGGGTGCCCGGGGAGGAGCTTTTCCGTGCCTTTCCCGGGCAAGACAAGATGCTTTGATGCCGTTTACAGAAAAGCTTCTCCATATCCCCAGCTCAGGGGTGTAACAACTTCCAGGAATGGGAGAGGGTGGATTTCTTCCCTCTCTGGCCGTGGCACCCCCTTGTGTCACTCCAGCACTCGCTTGCGTCACTCCAGCTCCCACTTCTGTCACTGCAGCGTGGTTTGCTCGAGGCTGTTGAGTAGCTCTTGGCTCTCGGGGTGATCTCAGCCGTGGAGAAATGACAGGGCAGTGGATTCCTGACGAGCATCCCTGGTGCGGGAAGAGGCCCCGGGGGTCAAGGTCAAGGTGTGTTGGTGCCGTGGAATGGGAAGGGCTTTGCACCTGGACAACCTCCATTGGCGGCCCCCTGACTCACCCTGAGCTTGAATTCCTCCTTCTGTAGTGACCTGTTTGGGTGTCTGCGGGTGACTGAGCGGGAAGGTGCCGTGCAGCACCAGGAGCAGCCGCTGGCTCGGCGTTCCCGGGCTGGGAAGGGGATGCACTGGGAGAGCTCCTCGGGAGAGGCACAGGAGCAGCAGCGGGCGATGCCTGGGATGAGCTGTTCCAGCAACGCTGTCCCTGTGCTGGAGCTGCCGTGTCCTGCCCTTGGGGTGGGTCAGAACCTGCTCCTGCTCCTCGTGTCTCCCCCAGCAGCCATGGGAGGGGCCGGACGCTGTCCTGAGCATGTCCTGTGCCCATGTCCCCAGCCCTCCACCTGACCCTTGGGCTTTGTCTCCACCTCTCAGATCGACAAGTACCTGTACCACATGCGGCTCTCCGATGAGACCCTGCTGGAGGTGTCCCAACGTTTCGAGAAGGAAATGGAGAAGGGGCTGGGGGCAGAGACCAACCCCACCGCCTCCGTGAAGATGCTGCCCACCTTCGTCAGGTCCACCCCGGACGGGACAGGTACTGGGACGGGAGCTGCTCCTGGGAGGGCAGCGGGAGGCTGGGGACACCTGTCCTGGTGGCACTGCCAGAACGGGGATGGCACCCTTGGCCACCTTTGCCGCTGGTCCGTGGGGCTTCATCCTGCTCAGGCTGGGCGTGGGACAGGCCCTGTTCCCCACTCGGTGCTGGGACTGGAGGGGCTCCCGGTTCCCACTGGAGGGAGGGAGGAGGGAGGGTGGGAAGCCGCCCTCGCGTGCCCTTGCTGGCAGGACAGAGACAGTCACGGGTCCGGCTCATCAGATTTCATTAGCAGTGAGGCGGCAGCGGTGCCAGCGCTGTCTGAGTGCCACCAGGGCCCCGGCCGGAGCAGGGGCTCTGCAGCCCTCACAATGTGGCCTTTCTGCCTCTCCCCGTGCCAGCAGAGCCCAGGGCACGCTCCAGCCAGGCACATCCTCCCTCGGCCCAGAGCTGCTCCCTCAGGCATCCATCGGGAAAGGTCCTTGTGCCCTGTCCTAGCCTGGCGTTTGGGAAGGAGCGTGTCTCCGTCCCTGTGGCGTCACCCCTTGCCCTCGGGTGCTGACAGGAGGTCTCTGCCCCACAGGGCACTGCTGGGTGTTTGCTGGCGATGCCTCAGTGAGGTCTGGGGTGGTGGTGGCATCTCCTGCATCCCTGAGGAGAAACAGGAATCATGGAAGGGTTTGGGTGGAAAGGGACCTTAAATCCCACCCAGTGCCACCCCTACCATGGCAGGGACACCTCCCACTGTCCCAGGGTGCTCCAAGCCCAGTCCAGCCTGGCCTTGGACACTTCCAGGGATCCAGGGGCAGCCACAGCTCCTCTGGCCACACTGTACCAGGACCTCACCAGCCTTACAGTCAGGAATTCCTTCCCAATAATATCCAATTTAAGTCTCCGCTTTTTGAGTTTAAAACCCTTCCCCTGTCCTCTCGCTGCACCCCTGCTGAAGGTGTCTCCACCTTCCTTGTGAGCCCCTTTATTCCTCGAAGCATCCCCTGACCTCGGCCCCCCAGCTGCACCCACACCCAAAAGCTGGGCCTGGCTGCCTGCCCCGGGATCGAGATTCCAATCTATTTAAATGTTGGAGCATATTTTTAATTACAGGGATAGCCAGGAGCCGCCCCTGGGCACAGGAACTGGTGCAGCCAAAGGTGCAGGGTGCTGGTGGAGCGTGTGTCAGCACTTCCAGCACCCTGACCCGCTGCTGGGAGAAGGAGCAATCCCTCCCCGTGCCCTTACAAGACAGATCCCTGGCACCCTTCCCTGCGTCCAGCTTCTCCAGTGTCCCAGCTGGCATTTCTCACCCGGGGGAGGGGGGAAAGAGGAGCAGCAGCATGGAAAATGTCACATGAGAGGGATGCTGGGGCAGTCATGGAAAATGTGGGAGTTTGGAGCAAATCCCTGGGAACAGAGAGCTGGGATTCCATGTACAACTCAAACTGGATCCAGCCTGAGTGGCACCAGTGTCCCTGGGGTTTTGGAGAGGGCCTGCAAGGTGGCATGTCGGGGCTGGGGGCTTGGTGCCACAGACGGTGCAGCAACAGCTCGGGAGGAGCTCAATGTCCAGGGCTACGTCCTTCCTGCTTCCCTCTTCTCAAAGCTCCTGGGCAAAGTCTCACCTGGGCTGGGCACCAAGCCCCGCTCCCACTGTCTCCAGGTGCCAGCAGCTGCTCCCAGCCCAAGGACAGGTTCTTCCTCTGCTCCAGCCCTGCTCTGACCCGGTGCTGGTGCCACAGGGCTCCCAATGTCCACCTGTGGAGTGTCCCGTCCTCCCTGCCCTGCTCCTGGAGCACCCTTGTCCATCCCTGTCCATCCCTGTCCATCCCTGTCCTCCGTTCCCTCCTCCTGGAGCACCCATGTCCATCCCTGTCCTCCGTTCCCTCCTCCTGGAGCACCCGTGTCCATCCCTGTCCTCCCTGCCCTGCTCCTGCAGCTCCCGTGTCCATCCCTGTCCTCCCTGCCCTGCTCCTGCAGCTCCCCGTGCCCCTGCTCTGGGATTACTCCCCGTGTAATGCGCAGTCGGATCCCGGCTCTCGGGATCCAGGGGGATGAGAGGCGCTTATGGAAATGCAAGGTCACATCTGCAGGTTAAGCCAAAACACAGCCCTGGCTCCCGGCTCTCGGAGGCTTTGCCATCCCAGTGTGGGGTGATAAGAGGGGGGAATTGTGCTTCGGAAGCAGAAACTCTGCTAAAAAAAACCTTCCTTGCTTTGCTCGGCTGTGGCACCCGCTGGAGCGCCACCGTGCCGTGCTGGCAGCGAGGTGATGGGATAATAGATCCCAAAGAAGCTGCTCCTTGGAGCCCCTGTGGCGCTGGAGGAGGGATCTGTGGTGTGACCAGCCTCTGAGGTGCTGGGACATGATCCCACACTCGCTGCTCTGCCCTCCTGCCCTTCCCAGGAGCACAGCGGGTTTTCCAGGCACGCAACTCTCACCCTTTGCCGAGAGCAAACAGCCCGGCAATCAGGGCTGTGTTTGCGCTCCCAGTGTGGCTTGTGGGCTCAGCACCAGCGCTGATACCTTATCACAGCACGTGGGAGCCCAAATCGGGGCAGTGCCCGCGCCTGGTGCCGGCCGTGGAGCCCATCACGCCTTCCCGGCACAGCTGGGAATTTTCCAAGGGAGAGTTTGCTGCTTTCTTCCTCCTGCAAATTCCACCCAGGAACTCCCCCCAGGCTGCTTGTGCTCCTCCCCGGGTGCTGGGCAGGGTGAGGGGGTGCTGGGTGGTGTTTGGGTCCCGCGGGGGCTCTGGTGAGGGCAGAGCAGAGCTGGTCCCACACGGCTCTGGGGCCGTGGACCCCACAGGGTCACCAGGTGTGTGAGGGCTGGGCAGGACAGCAGGATGGCCCCATCTGGGCTCCTTTGCCCTTTTTGGGATCCTCCTGGGTCCTGTGCATTACCTGAAGGAGCTGAGCAGCCTGTGACCCTCCTGGCTGCAGTGCCCTGGTCCCTGGTGTATTTATCAGCTCCCCTGAGGTGTTTTCCACGCTCTGCTAAGGAGCAGAACGGCCTCAGGATGGCCAGGGAAGCGAGAGCACAGCGTGACCCCTGCGAGGGGCCGGACACGGTGCCAGCGCTGCCCAGCCGGGCATCACACCCAGCTCTGCCCTTCTGTGGCCGAGGACGGCCCGTGGTGGGCTCAGCAGGGCACTCGGGAGCTTCTCCAAGGCTTTCCTGGTGTTTTCCATGTGCAGAACCACGGTGGCCATGGTGTGTCCCGTGGCTGGCAGACAGGCTGCCAGAGGAGCTGCCAAACTGGTTTAAAGCTCATCGCTGCAGAGGGTCAGGGGAGGAGGAGGAGAAGGGAATATCCAGGGGTTGACTGGCCCAGCGCAGGAGCCCCGTGCTCTGAGGGCTCTGCGCTCTTCTCTGGGGCACGTTCTGACCCCCCTGGGGTGTGGTGATGCTCTGACCCCCCTTGGGTGATCACTGACCCCTCTTAGGGGATCACTGACCCCTCTTAGGGGATCACTGACCCCTCTTAGGGGATCACTGACCCCTCTTTGGGTGATGTCCTGGCCCCCCTGGGTGCTGCACTGACCCCCAGGTGCCCTCCCCATTCTCCGTGCTCAGCTCCCACCCCGCTGAAGCCGCCCGTGCCCTCGGAGCCCTCTCCTCATTCATTCCGCATCTCCTCGGAGCGCAGCGATGCTTTCCATGGCCCTTTTCCACCTCGGTGGAGCCGCTCCAGCTCCCGCTCGGTCCCGTGCCCCGTTCCCTCGCCCCGAGCCCTCGGAGGGTCAGCCCAGGAAAGCCGCCGGGCCAGATGGAGCCCCGGGGGCCGGGACGGGAGCTGCCTTTTCAGCTGGAGTCACTGGAGCTGCCTTTGCCCCGCTGGCGTGTGCATACTAATGACCCGCGGGTTTTGTTCCCTCTGTGGCCCCTTTGTGCCCGCACCGGCCGGCACAAAGCGGCCCCCGGGCGCCGGGATCGGCCCGGGGGAGCCAGCGCAGCACATTTGATGCATTCAGAACCCCGACTGTGCTGATAGAGGGCTTTCCCCGGCCCTCTCCCCGCTGAAACAGCCAGCTGGGCGCTTTTCCCGCAGCCCGGATTCGGGAGCTGCCTTGAAAACAAACGGGAGGGACACGCCGGGCTCAGCCCCGGGGCTCCCCTCGGAGAAGCCGAGACCCAGCTCTCCCTGGGGAAGGCAGCAATGAAGCCCCGAAGGGTTTTGGAGCTGCTCCCTCCCCGGTTTCCTGCTCCCACCCTCCCCGGAGCCGCATGCCGGGAGTGTGTGGGATTCCCGGGGCAGCGCAGGGAGCTTGGCCGGGGCTGGCGGATTTTTCCATATATCCAAAACTTAACCGAGTTCCGGTGTTCCCACAGCTGCCATCGGGGTTTGACCCCTCGGGATGGAGGTTCAGGAGCTCCCACAAGCATCAGGAGGGTCAGAAGGGCTCTGCTGCCCCTCTTGCTTATGGAGCCCGAGGCTGGAGCTCCTCTGCCCTGGGATCCCCGTGGGTTTGGGCACGGGCTGCTCTGGATGGGGCTGGTGGGGTTTATCCTCCCCAAGGCTCTGGATGTGGCTCGGTGCTGCTGTGCTGATCCTCCGCTGGCTGTGGGGTTCCAGGGGGCAGAGGAGGGGCAGGGAGTACAGCACTGCTCCAGTAAAATACCAAAAAATAAAATAATCAAATATATTAAAAAATCAGGCCTTGTCCTTGGGCCTGGGAGGGGCCTGGTTACCTGAGGGTGGACAGAGGACCCTCCAAGCTAACTGGGTGTCCTTGTCCTGATCCCGCAGAGGACGGGGACTTCCTGGCGCTGGACCTCGGCGGCACCAACTTCCGCGTGCTGAGGGTGAAGGTGTCGGACAATGGGCTGCAGAAGGTGGAGATGGAGAACCAGATCTACGCCATCCCCGAGGAGCTCATGCGCGGCAGTGGGGTGCAGGTGGGTCCAGCCTCGTCCCGGGAGAGTCCCTGGTGTGTCCCGGGGCTGGAGCAGGACCGGGCATCCCTTCACTGCCGGGGCCAGCGGGATCCTGCCGGATCTCCAGCCGGGAGCTGCGGATTCCTGGCAGCCAGCGGGCGATGGGTGAGGGGGGCAGGATGGACACAGCATCCCCCGGGAGTGGGCAGCCAGGTGAGGCCTCACTCTTCACCTTTCCCCAGCTTTTCGACCACATTGCCGAGTGTTTGGCCAACTTCATGGACAAGCTGCAAATCAAAGACAAGAAACTCCCCCTGGGCTTCACCTTCTCCTTCCCGTGTCACCAGACCAAGCTGGATGAGGTGGGTGAGGGGCTGTGCTGGGGCAGGCTGAACTCTTGCTGCGGGTTCCACACCAATTTAGCTCAGGTTTTTAATTAGGCTCATTGATTTGGGGTCATGTGACCTTTCCTGAAGGGCCACAATCTCTCACTCCTGTGAAGCCATTCCCCCAGCTCTGGGTGAGAGGAGCTCAAGAACGGCACTGTCCCTTTATTTTTGTGAATATTTTTCGTTGGTGCAGTGACTCAGTGGCCGCAGGGTCAGGGACCGAAAGGATGGAACATTCCTTCAGGGAATGCAGAGCTTGGCATCGCTTCCCAATAACCCTGTTGCTTGTCATCGTCTCCGGACACTCTATAAACCCCCTGTTTAAAGGAAAATTAATGTTTGCTAGGGATATGTGCCAGGTTGCCCTTTTTAAAGCTGTTTGACAATAAGTGGTGGCGGATCTGCTGTTTTAAACACATCTGACCAGGTTTTCGTAGGATCCTGGGCCCTTAAGGACCATTCAGAGTTCCACCCACACTTCCACCGTCCCAGGCTGCTCCAAGCCCCGTCCAGCCTGGCCTTGGACACTCCCAGGGATGAGGCAGCCACAGCTGCTCCGGGCACCCTGTGCTGGAGTCCCTCCCCATCCTGGATTTCGGGATTTCACCTGATTTATCTCGAGGGTTTTTCAGCTACCGCCCGACTGGGAGCTCTGACAGGGTCCTGGTGGCGCAGGGTCCCCGCCTGTGCCCCCCGGGAATTGCGGGGTTTTGGGAGGCGCTGCTCCCGTGGGATGCCCGCCTGGAGAGCAGCAGCTTCTCCCCGGCTGCAGCAGAGCTCCCGACGTGCCGAGCATCACATCCCCCGTGCGGGCGGCGCGGGAGGGGGGTCCCCTGTCCCCCTGCGCCCGCCCCGGGCGGCGATGGCTGTCACTGCCAGCTCCGTGCGACCTCGCCGGGAGACCAAACATCCCCGGGCCCGGCGGGACACACGTGGCTGCGCCGCCGCCGCTCGGATGCTCTCCTTGCCCTTGTCTCACCCGGCGGGGAGGGAAGCGGAGCGGCGGCTCCATGCGGCGCGGCGGCTCCCGCACGTCCTCCCGGGCTGCGGGACGGGAACGGCCCCGGGCGAGCGATCAGCGCTTCCCTCCTGCCGGACACGGGGCTTGAAAACTCCTTGGAGTACAGGATCTGCAGGAGGAAGCGCCTGTGCCCTGTCCCTCGCCCGGGCTGGGTTTGTCGGTGCCTCAGTTTCCCCAGCTCCAAGGCAGGGCGGGTGTCTCCCTCCCTAAGGGGGCTGCGGCCACGGGGCTGGGGATTTCGGATGTAATTGAGTCCTTTTCCTCCTCCCGAGGCTCCGCTCAGCCTCAGGGCTCAGCTCAGCCCCCGGCCAGGCGCCTCTGGCCACAGGGGACTGTGAGCCCCCCACCCCACAGGGTGCTTCAGGGATCATTCCATAGGTACAGCGAGCCCCCCACCCCATAGGGACGGTTCAAGGAGCATTCCTCAGGCACAATGAGCCTCTCACCCCACAGGGCTGGGTCAAGGAGCATTCCAGAGGCACAGCAAGCCACCCACCCCTCGGGGATGGGTCAAGGAGCATTCCTTAGGCTTGTGAACAGGTTTTGCTGCAGGGCTGGATAAAACCTGGTCATGGGAACCACGTTCCTCCTGCCAGGGGAGCAAGGAGCAGCTCACACGTGATTTCGTGGCCATAAACTTTATCTGGCACGGAAACTGTGGCCGATAGCGCAGCTGGGGAGCTGATAACGGGGGGCTCCCCCGCAGGGCCGAGCCGGGTCTCACCTCCAGGCTTCCCTCTTGCTGTTCCCCCCAGAGCATCCTCGTGACGTGGACGAAGGGGTTCAAGTGCAGCAGCGTGGAGGGCAGGGACGTGGTGTCAATGCTGCGCAAGTCCATCAAGAAAAGAGGGGTAAGAGCGGGACGGGGGCACGCGGGTCCCTGGGATGGAGACCTGGGCTCCGTGGAGATGTTTCCGTCTGTTTTGTCTGTGTTGGGTCACTCTCTCTCCTTTCCGCCATCTCAGGACTTTGACATCGACATCGTGGCCGTGGTGAATGACACCGTGGGGACCATGATGACCTGTGGCTACGATGACCACAACTGTGAAGTCGGCCTCATTGTTGGTGAGCTGCAGCAAGTGGGGACAGCGGGGGTCCATGCCTCCAGGAACGCCCGAGGGAGATCCTGGATCCTGCTCCTTGCAGGCCTTGCGGTCTTTGGGCAACAAAAGCGAGTGGGATGTCAGTGTTGGAAAGCCAGCATTGCCCAGCGTTTGTTTGCTTGCTCAGTTCTTCTCTTTCTTTGGTGCACTGGGCTGTGGCCAAAGGGAAATGAGGGATAATGGGAATGAAGGATAATGGGAATGAGGGAAAGGCAGCGTCCTCGCTCACCCTGTCCCCCTGCTTGGCCCAGGTACCGGCACCAACGCCTGCTACATGGAGGAGATGAGGCACATCGACCTGGTGGAAGGGGACGAAGGGCGGATGTGCATCAACATGGAGTGGGGGGCCTTCGGTGACGACGGGGTGCTCAACGACATCCGCACCGAGTTCGACCGTGAGATCGACATGGGCTCGCTCAACCCTGGCAAACAATTGTGAGCAGATTCTTGGCGCGGGCTCAGGCTCATGGTTTGCTCAGCATTGTCCGTCCTCCCACAGCACCGGCGTTCCTGGGACCGGGGAGGTCATCCCAGCTAACTGGGTCACCGCGTCCCGCACCACCGGTGCGGAGAGGGGCAGTGTCCGAAACCAGGGCAGTGTCCCAAACCGGGGCAGTGTCCCCAACAGGGGCTGTGTCCCAAACTGGGGCTGTGTCCCAGACTGGGGCAGTGTCCCAAACCGGGGCTGTGTCCCAAACTGGGGCTGTGTCCCAAACCAGGGCTGTGTCCCAAACCGGGGCTGTGTCCCAAACTGGGGCTGTGTCCCCAACAGGGGCTGTGTCCCGAACCAGGGCTGTGTCCCAAACTGGGGCTGTGTCCCCAACAGGGGCAGTGTCCCAAACCGGGGCAGTGTCCCAAACCGGGGCTGTCTGCCCCAGCCGCTGCCCTCGTGAGCCCCTCATGTGAACGTGCCCATTCCTGTTCCCTTCCTGGCCAGCAAAGTCACCCACCAGCCCAGGCAGACACCCTCACCTCTTGTCCACCTCCCACTCCTACAGACGTCCCACCTTAGAGGGCTTTTCCAACCCAAGCCATTCCCTGATTCTCTCCCGTGCCTCCCATGGGCAGGTTTGAGAAGATGATCAGTGGGATGTACATGGGGGAGCTGGTCAGACTCATCCTGGTGAAGATGGCCAAGGAAGGGCTGTTGTTTGGGGGAAGGCTCACGCCGGATCTGCTCACCACCGGCCACTTCGAGACCAGATTCGTCTCTGCCATTGAGAAGTAAGTGGGATCCAGGGGGTTTCCTGGGTCCTGACACCCATGGATGGACCTTGACTGAGCAAACCCAGATGGTCACACAGCAAACGGATTCCCAGGCACGAACCCCTTTCTGTCCTTGCAGGGAGAAGGAAGGGCTGCAGAAAGCCCACGAGATCCTGAGCAAGCTGGGCCTGGAGCCGTCGCACGAGGACTGCCTGGCCACGCTGCGCATCTGCCAGATCGTGTCCACGCGCTCGGCCAGCCTGTGCGGGGCCACGCTGGCCGCCGTCCTGCGCCGCATCAAGGACAACAAGGGCGTGGAGCGGCTGCGCTCCACCGTCGGCGTGGACGGCTCCGTCTACAAGAAACACCCGCAGTGAGTCCGGCAGGGTGATGGGGACGGGGACAGGGATCTGGGGGACGGTGGGGACAGGGACAGGATCTGGGGATGGTGGGGACAGGGACAGGGTCTGGGGATGGTGGGGACAGGTACACAGAGAGGGATCTGCTGCTGCCAGCAGTGGGTACAGCCTGGCACAAGGGAAGCACCTCCAAATATCCCCTTGGGCACCACGTTTGGATCCCAAGGGGTCCCCAGAGGGTCACACTCAGGTCCCCTTCCCTCCTCCTCCACAGCTTTGCCCGGCGCCTCCACAAGACCGTGCGGAAGCTGCTGCCGGACTGCGAGATCCGGTTCATCCGCTCGGAGGACGGCAGCGGCAAAGGGGCGGCCATGGTGACAGCGGTGGCCTACAGGCTGGCTGCGCAGCACAAGGCCCGGCAGAAGATCCTGGAGCCCCTCAAGCTGAGCCACGAGCAGCTGCTGGAGGTGAAGGAGAGGATGAGGATAGAGATGGAGAAAGGGCTGGGCAAGGAGACGCACGAGGAGGCGACGGTGAAGATGCTGCCCACCTACGTGTGCTCCACTCCCGACGGAACAGGTACTGTGTCCTGGGTAAAACCTCTGTGTGTGCGAGCCTGTCCTGCGTCCTCGGGAGCGGCTGGGTCCTTTGCCATGGCCGGTTCCTCTCTGTGGTGGGAGGAGCACAAACCTCCATTTCGGTACTGGGCAGAGCACGGAGCCTCTGGGACGTTCTGCACCTGAGTTAGCACAAAGCCTGGCTCTGGCTCTGGCTTTGGCTCTGCCTCTGGCTCTGGCTCCGGCTCTGGATTTCCCCGACACAGGATTCTCCCCACCCTCCTCCTGGGTTGTGCTCCTGGTCCTGCCTGTGTCTTGGGCGAGTGCCTGACCTTGGCGTGAAGCTTGTGCAGGTCCTGTGCAGGGCCAGGAGCTGGAATTCAGAGATCCTTGTGGGTCCCTTCCAGCTCAGGTTTATGATTCGAAGCCTCATCATCACCCCAAGTCTGGAGCAACCTCTCCATCCTCTTCCCACCCACACTCCCCATTCCGAGCTGCTCCCCAGTGTCCCTTCCCAGCCATGTCTCTGTTTCCATCCCTCTCCCTGGAAAATGGCAGATTCCCGTCTGCTCTGCGCCACGTCCTGGGTGCCCCGTGCTGGGATCTCTCCTGATGTTCCTCTCTTGGGTTGCAGAAAAGGGAGATTTCCTCGCCCTGGACCTGGGAGGAACCAACTTCCGCGTGCTGCTGGTGCGCGTCAGGAACGGGATGCGGCGCGGGGTGGAGATGCACAACAAGATCTACTCCATCCCCGTGGAGATCATGCAGGGCACGGGAGAGGAGGTCAGGATGGGCAAAGGGAGAGGGGAAAGGGGCGATTTCCCTGGGCTGACCGTGGAGCTGGTCCTGCCTTTCCAGGGAGCAAAGCCAGGGGTGGGGACAGCCGGTGCTCTCCTGCCCTTAGGGCAGCGAGCTCTGCCCAAGGCTCTGGAGTTTGGGCAGCTGAGGTCGGTTTTTAGGTTGGAAATGGTGTCACTCCCAGACATGACTAAACCTCCCCGAATCCCACACACTCCACAAGGGCAGATAAGCATCACCCCCATTTCCCAGAGAGGGAAACCACAACACAGCCAGCGAGAGACGTCTCGGGAGACACATTTGGAAAGAGCTTTGCAAACCACTCCAGGCAGTGCCTGGGGACTGGGAGTGTCTCCAGCTGACTGGGCCGGAGGGCTGTGGGGATCCCTCGCAGAGGGACCGGGTTCCTGTGTCACCTCCCTGCTGGCCCCCAGCCCTCCTGGCACCTGCGGGGTGCAGATAACGCAGGGGTTCAGCCACACTCTGGGTGGGGAGGAGGGTGAAACCGAGGTGCAGCTGAGCCGTGTCCTGCTCCATTCAGAGTCCTGGGAGCGATTTGCGCATTCCAACGGGGCTGGGAACAGGCCAGAATCCCCAGCAGCTTGGGCAGGCTGGCTTCCAGCTGAGCTCTGGCCGGGCTGGTGACTTTTCCCTTTGGCTTTGCTCGTCCAGCTCTTTGACCACATCGTGCACTGCATCTCGGACTTCCTGGAGTACATGGGAATGAAGGGTGTGTCGCTCCCGCTCGGCTTCACCTTCTCCTTCCCCTGCCAGCAGAACAACCTGGACGAGGTAACCCCACCCTCCTGGCAGCGTCCCTGCCCGGTACCTGCTGTCCCTCTGCTCTTGAGGGGGCTCACTGGGGCTTTTCCCACCACAGGGAATTCTCCTGAAGTGGACAAAAGGCTTCAAGGCGACGGGCTGCGAGGGAGAGGACGTGGTGGGGCTGCTGAAGGAGGCCATTCACAGGAGAGAGGTGAGCAGCCACGGGGCTGGGAGAAGCCGGCGGCTGCTCCCACATCCTGACTCTCCCTAGCATCATTAATTGGCCTGTAAAACAAATTACTGGGCTGAGCTCAGGGCTAATGAGTGTCGGAATTTTCACAGCCGGCCTTACTCATCACTTGAGGTTGGATTTTCAGACCCCGGAGCTACGGGCTGGCTCCTGGCCAGGGCTGGAGCAGACTTGTCTGGCCCTGAGCTCAGGAGACACCGGCTCGTTCCTCGGCACAGACCACCCCGAGCTCCTGCCCGGGGGCTGCTCCTTCCTGTGAGCCCTGGCACAGGGTGCCCAGAGCAGCTGTGGCTGCCCCTGGATCCCTGGCAGTGTCCCAGGCCAGGCTGGACAGGGCTTGGAGCAGCCTGGGACAGTGGGAGGTGTCCCTGCCGTGGCAGGGGTGGCACTGGATGGGCTTTAAGGTCCCTTCCAACCCAGACCATTCCATGATTCTGTGACTCCCACACTCAGCAGATACACAGGTCCTTTCCCAGCCATGGGAGCAGATTTAGCAGGAATTCCACATCCTCCAGCAATAACTCGTGCAATCCATCCCCCTGCAGGAATTTGACCTGGACGTGGTGGCGTTGGTCAATGACACAGTTGGCACCATGATGACCTGTGGCTACGAGGATCCTTACTGCGAAGTTGGGCTGATTGTCGGTGAGAACTGAAACCTCCCCAGGGAGCTCCCGGCCCGTGGTCCCGCGCCTGCCCCGTGGGGCGCGGGGGTGTCCGGGGCTCTCATCCCGCTCCTCTCCGCAGGCACGGGCAGCAACGCCTGCTACATGGAGGAGATGAGGAATGTGGAGCTGGTGGAAGGGGACGAGGGCAGGATGTGTGTCAACATGGAGTGGGGGGCCTTCGGGGACAGCGGGTGCCTGGATGACTTCCGGACGGAGTTCGACCTGGCGGTGGATGAGCTGTCCCTCAACCCCGGGAAGCAGAGGTGGGTGGCGGCTCCGGGGGGCTGGAAGGGACCCCGCTGAGGCTGAGGGTCCAGGAGCAGTTCTGCTGCTGGATCCAGGGGATGACGAGCAGGGCAGAGCCTGGCTTTGGCACACACCGGTGTGTCCCTTGTCCCCTGCCCGTGGTGGGGGCCGCGCTGCCGGGCCGGCTGAAGGGATTGCACTGAAGGCACCTGGCGGAGCTGGAGTCCCCATCCGGACCCAGAGTCCCTTCCTGTCCTGATGTCCAGCTCACCCTCTCCTTCCCAGGTTTGAGAAGATGATCAGTGGGATGTACCTGGGGGAAATCGTCCGCAACATCCTGATGGATTTCACCAAGAGAGGGCTGCTCTTCCGGGGACGGATCTCGGAGAGGCTGAAGACCAGAGGGATCTTCGAGACCAAGTTCCTGTCCCAGATAGAGAGGTGAGGTCCAACAGGGAGTGAGCAGCAGCTGCCAGTCAGAGCAGGGATGGAATTTGGGGGAAGTGCCCCCGGGGCTGGTGGGAGGAGTTCCACGTGCTTGGTCTGCAGCCAGGGCGATGCAGGATGGTGCCACGCAGATAAATCAGCAGAGCCCACGTGGTTCTGGCAGCGCCAGTGCGGAGAGACAAGGAGACTGTCTGGGGCTGGCAGCACAGACGGCTCTTTATGCTCTGCCCTGGGCAGAGGGGCCGTGGCTTCCAGGGGTGTCACACTCGGATGGCTTTGTCCTGAAACAGCCTCGCTGATGAGGATGTGACACCGGCCATGTCCAGCTCTGAAAGCTGAGGCTGAATTGGGGCTGTAGCGTCCCCCCAGCCAGGAGTCCCCGGCTCTGCGGGATGTGAATTAGGGAGGGGGAGCCGCACATCCCAGCAGCTCCATCTCCTGACCATCCCCCGTGTCCTCCGCAGCGACTGCCTGGCCCTGCTCCAGGTGCGCTCCATCCTGCAGCACCTGGGCCTGGAGTCCACGTGCGACGACAGCATCATCGTGAAGGAGGTGTGCACGGTGGTGGCGCGGCGCGCGGCCCAGCTCTGCGGCGCCGGCATGGCCGCCGTGGTGGACAAGATCCGGGAGAACCGAGGCCTGGACTTCCTCAAAATCACCGTCGGCGTGGACGGGACGCTCTACAAGCTGCACCCTCAGTGAGTGGCTCTGGTTGTGCTCCAAGGGGGCTGCCCGGGGGCACCTGCCCACCTTGGGCAGTCGGGGGGCTCGGGGGGAAGGTTTGGGGGGTAATTGGGGGAGGATTTGAGGTGTTTCAGGGGCTCGAGGGCTGCTGGGAGCTCACTGACCCAAACTTGAGGCCCAGCAAGGGTCAGCTGCTCCCTTACGGACAGGGAACCAACACAGGTGATGCAGCAGGGTCTCCTCCAGCCCGGGGCTTGGTGGGACTCGAGAAGGGGCTGGGTTTAGTCCTGAGTGACGGCATCCATCCATCATCCATCATCCATCCATCATCTATCCATCCATCCATCATCCATCCATCCGTCCATCCACCCATCCATCCACCCACCCACCCTTCTCCTCGGGCTCTGCGTTGCTCTTTGGGGCTCTGTGCAAGGCAGCGGAGGGGTTGGGACCGACACCTTCACCCCGGTTAACCCAGAACCTCTCCCTCCCCTTGCCCCGCAGCTTCTCCACCGTCATGCACGAGACAGTGAAGCAGCTGTCCCCCAAGTGCGAAGTGACCTTCCTGCAGTCGGAGGACGGCAGCGGCAAGGGCGCGGCGCTCATCACGGCCGTGGCCTGCCGCATCCGCGAGGCCGGGCAGCGGTAGAGGGAAGGAGGTTTGCCCAAGAGCTTGGTTTCAGCAAAACAGGACGTTTCCTCACCCAACCCCTCCCTCTCCCCACACACTCACACACCCACGCACCCCCTTCCCCTCCAAGCAGACTCGTAGCTTTACTTGTTCTCCGAGGCGCCACGGTGGGACTGGAGACGCCGTGGGCTCTGTACAAAGTGTTGTCGTAGGAGTTTCCTTGCATGCCATAAAACCGCCTGTTGAGTAAGGCTCACAGTGTCTTTTGGCTTCTCCCTGCATTCCCAGGTGGAGCTGGAGCTGTCCCACCCGCAGCCTCCGTCACCCCCAGCTCTCCTCCCACCGCCCCAACCGCTCGCCCTCCCCTAACAGCAGTAGGATAACGCTGGGATAACTGGGACACTGCATTGTCACTTTAACAGTACCTATTTATGTGTGTCGGCGTCGTAGCTGTCCGTGCTGTAGCAGCAAACCTCTAAGATTGGGCTAAAGACCTCCACTAGTCTTTTACCCTGATCAAGGCTGTATTATTTCCATGAAAGTCATGGTAACTCTTAAAGCACAGGGTGCAGGACTGCGGCGGCGCGGCCGCGGCTGCACTGGAGGTACCGCGTATCTCCCTCGGTGAGCAATCCTAGAGAACCTGCAGGAGCCGGGCTCCAGGGGCCCCGCCGGCTCCGGCAGAGCACGTGCCTGGAAATAATTGGGGACTCAGGGTCCGATCCCATCTCCTGACCTCTCACCCGCACCCTGAGCAGCGTGTAGGATCGTGGCGTGTACGTAGGGTCGTGTTTCACCCCTGGACACCTCCACCCCTTCCCTGGTGCGTGTGCGGGCTCGAGGAGCCACCGGCCGGTGCGTCCCCTGCCGAGCCCCGGCCTCGCGGCCGAGCGTCTGCCCTTGGCGTGGAGAGTCGGGTTTGCTTTGTGTCTGTGAAATAGTTCTGCGGCTGCAGCCTTTCGGTGGCACCTGGGTTTATACACTGTATATTTATGTTTTAAGAGACCTGATGTCTTTTTATGTACATAGTCTCGGGGGGGTTGTGTCGCTTCGTTTTAACCTCACCTTTCCATGTCGTTGAAGAACAGTACAGAGTAATTATTTTCTTTTTTTTTTTTCTTTAGTCATGTAATTTTTTTTTTGTTTTTAATTTAAAATTTTCTTGGGGTAGACTGGAGAAAGAGACCCAAATTCCTGAGGACGGTTGTACAAGAGGGGTTTGGGCATTCTGACTGTATCACCAGGACAAAAGGGAAGGCAGAAGGCCAGGCCGTGCAGGAGCAGCGGGGCCCTGCGGTGATGCTGCCGGGTTCAGGCTGGGTTTAACCTTAGGAGAGGTTTTATTTTGTCCCCTGCCCTGCCCAGCTGGGCTCTGGGAGGTCACATCCACGGCTGGGTGACAACCCAGGGCTCTCGGCCTCACGTCACCGTCCAGGTCGAGCGCTGGGACCGGCAGAGCCGAGCTCACCCCTTCGGTGAGGTGACAGCCGCCGGTGTCACTTGGTCCCCACCTGGCATCCTCAGGGCCGGCGGAGGCGTCCCCGGGGACGCCCGTGCCCGCAGCGTCGCTCGTGTGCCCTGGCCAAGCGCAGGGATCAATTTTTGCCAACAGAAAACTCTGGATGAACTGAAAGCTGCAGGTCTCTGCCTCAGTAAACAGCGGCAGGCGGAGGGTGGGGGGGTTTCTGTAAATATTTAGCAGAAGATAAAGAAATTCCAGTGATGTACAAAAAAAGAAAAAAAAGAAAAACAAACTAATAATCCCCACAAACAGCCCTTCAGATTGGAGGATAGAGTTTTTGTCTATTTTTATGTATATTTTTATACTGCTTGGGGTAACCTCATTACCAAAAGTCTCTCTTGTGTGTTGGGGGTCAAGTTCAGTAGCACAATTTTAAAGCAAAATTACTCTTTTGGGGCATTTTAAATGCTTATTTTTTTATAAGCCTCGAGACAATTATAACAAGTAAAACCTGTGTATAGAAATGATGTAAGAAACCAAGTTTAGTGGAAGTTTTAGAAGCTGTCAAATAAATCTTTGAAGGATGATACAGAAATCCTCTAATCTGGTACCAAGCAGTTTCGTGTGATTTTTTTTTCCTCAGAAAACCAGCATTTTGCCTACTTAAAAAATCGAAACAGAAATGTTTTTAGCTGCTGCACTGTGCAGAGTTGCATTAGTGGCTGTTTTTACTCTTAGCCAGCTGTACCCCTTCTGAAATCCATCGTGTTTCCATCAGTCAGTGAGTGGAGTTCCATGAACAGTAGTGCTGGGGGCAGATGGGAAGCGCTGAGCAGCTCCGCTTTCGATTCCGGCTCTGCTGGAGCGGGGCCTGGCAGGGGGACAGGGACACTGGGGAGATGAGTCTGCCCTGCAGCAGGGTCACCACAGCCCCTCACCTGTCCGGGGTGACGGAGGAGCTGCAGCTCCGCGGGGCTGAGGCAGGACCACCCTGAGCTCGCAGGGTGGGTTTTTGGCTGGGTTTGATCAGAGGGACGCACACCTGGACACCCACCTGGATGCCCAGAGCTCCCCTGAGGCTGGAAAGGTTTTGCTTTGGCTCAGGGTCAGGCAGGGTCTGGCAGTTCCCAGGCAGGAGCGGTGCCTGAAGCGTTACAGGACACCCGTGAGTGTCACCCGTGAGTGTCACCCGGGGCTGCGGGGAGGGTTCGGGGAGCACCCGGAGGGGTCGGTGCCCCTCGCTGTCCCCACCCGAGGTGTTGGAGGCACAGTCAGGCTGGGAGCGGAACCTCATGCCAAAACGTCGCCAAGGGATGTTCTGTGAATGTGTTTAAAATGAAGAAGGGAAGATTAAATCCTAATTATTGATATGAAGGGAAGATCAAATGATTAGCTGCAGGGACAGACGGACTCAGCCTGACTGGCGCAGTCTGTGTCTTCCCCGCAGCAAGAAGCGCTGCTCTGTGGATTTAGGAGAGTTTTGTTTTGTTTGGTTGTTCCCA
This sequence comes from Pomatostomus ruficeps, assembly GCA_013400735.1. NCBI lineage: Eukaryota > Metazoa > Chordata > Aves > Passeriformes > Timaliidae > Pomatostomus > Pomatostomus ruficeps. Next base: position 1,020 of record VYZT01018392.1, on the reverse strand, counting down.
TTTGGATGCATTTTCTTTGCGCTCCCGGGGTTCTGGGACGTTCTCCGGCCATGCAGGCAGCAGGAACAGAGTCTCTGGCCTTCCCCCCGGGCAAATCTCTCCTCGTTGGTAGTTTGGACAGGATTTTATCGGGTTTTTAATGTACATGTAGATATACATCAACGCAATCAGCAAATTACCGAGCCGTGCGAGCAGAATTGGCCTCTTCCCCTCCTGGAGCCCAAGGCCGGGAGGGAGAAGCTGCTGCTCAGGGACCGTGGGGTTGCAGGGTATCAGCGGGGCACAGATCTGTGCCCTGGCAGCGGCCCCGGTGCAGTTTGACCCCAGATAACTCGGTGCCCGCTCTCCCTTATCAGGCAATCCAGACCCATCTGGCTGCCGGGGAGATAAGGGGGTGAAAGGTCCAAGTGCACGGGAGGGGAGAGGTGTAAAACGCACCGTGCAGGAGTTGTGAGGTGCAAAATAACAACAAAAACCGGAATGTGGGGAGCCCCAGGCCCCTCCCCTCCCGATAAGGAAAATAAATTCCTGCTTTGGGCAGATCATTCGCTCGCTCTGGTAGAAAAATGGGCACTGAAGGCAAAAAGAGGCGATTCCTGTTCTCAAGGTCATTTGGAGAGAGGGAAATTCTTCCCCTCGTGACATCCCTGACCAGCCTGAAATCTTGCTGGCCTGAAGCAAAGAAAATGCATCCCGATGTGGGCGCTGGCTCCGTGCGGGCAGGGGAGTCATAAAGCCAAAGACTGTGTGGCTGCTGGCAGAAACGAGTGCTGTAGATTCACCTGATGTTGTTCTTTCGTGTTTACAATATTTATTTTTAGCAATTGACTGCAATGATATTATATATAGGCTTCCTTATTTTTGTACTTTTCATACCATTCTCCTGAGTGTGGTGTTGTACTGCTCAGCTCCCCTCGGCCACCACTGCTGCTCCTCGTCGGTGAAAATAAACGAGAGAAAAACAACCACCACCCAGCTCCGGGCTCCTTGTCGTGTGTTTCGGCTTCTCTGCTCCCCTCA
>VYZT01018370.1:18500-46627 GCA_013400735.1 Pomatostomus ruficeps | reverse complement strand
CAACCACAGCTTCTCCAGGCAGCATGTGAAAATGCATCACCACCCTCACAGGGAAGAATTTCTTCCTAACATTTAATCTAAATCTCTTGTCTTTTAATCGAAAACTGTTTCCCCTTGTCCTATCACTATCTGCCCATAGAAAAAGTCTCTCTCCCTTTTTGTTTAATAAGCCACCTTTTAAGTACTGAAAGGCCACAGTGAGGTTACCCTGGAGCCTTCTCTTCTCCAAGCTGAACAACTGCAGCAGTCTCTCTAGGAGGGATGCTCCAGTCCTCTCATCATCTTTGTTGCTTCCTCTGGACCTCTCCGTAATCTGGACAAAAAAGGTTCAGCAGGATTCTAATCGGAACAGTGACATTCAGTCTAATAGTCTAAATCCTGTAGAAACTTAGGTCTGTTCTGGGAAGTTGGACAGGGAAGCTTGGGCACCCTTTGTCCAGTGTTACTCAGCCTCTCTTCACTGAGTGTATGGAGCTGGGAAAAGTCAGAAGAGTCTTTTTGGATTACGCCAAAATCATCCTTCCCTTCCTTCTTCTTTCAGAGCCTGCAGCCAGCGACAGGAAAGATGGATCTTCGGCTGCTGCTGAGGCTGCTGCCAGGTAACTGGGCTTCTTGCTGGGTAGAGTTAATACAAAGGTCTGGGTAGATCCTTTTTCCACATGTTATCAGCTGCAGAGAGAAAAAATTAGAAGAGGACACAGAAGCAAGGAACACTTTTAGAAGTAGACGTGATGTTAGCTCTTTAGCTCTTGCAGCAGGTTTTGATTACAGAGGCAAAGTGGGAACCCCAGTTGCTTGTTCATTATGGACTCTCTGGTTCCTACTAATGTCAGCATTTTGCCTCCATCTGATTGTAGTCAAAGCCAGAAATTCATGTCTTGTGCAGCCCAGAATTCAAGTCTGCCTTATCTATATCTTAAATATATGGGTTTCTCCTTTCTTTCATGGTGCAATTTTCTGCAAAGAATCTCTCAGAAGTTCTGAAAGAAAATTGTCATTTTGATGTAAAGCTGATAGAAACATAATCAGTTCATGGATATACAGAAATCACAGGTTAACATTTTGACCAAAACACTGAGTTACTCCCTTGGTCTTTTGGTTTGTATGTATCTATCTTACCTCACATTTAATGTCAAGCATGCCTGATCTTAGCTTGCAGGAAGTAATGTTTGTAAGTACTGATAGGAGTCTGAGTAGGACGACAGTGACCTGTAATCATCTGAGTGAAGCATAGTGGTTTGAAGTAGTGAGAAGACTTAGGAATAAGCTCAGTGTCTCTTGTTACAGGATTGCATGCTAGATGGTAATCATGCCTCAATGCTGAGGATGAGTGACAGTCATTTCTCACTGGTTGAGGATGGGTTGCCTTTGTAGGTATGGGATAAACATGAACTCTCAGGGTCTGCTTTATGACTGTCATTCCCAGTATTTTTGCAGTGTCATGAAATTCCTGAGAAGTAGGCCGTGAAGGGTCTAACTGTGTCCCCTGGTGGGTACCAGAGGCAGTAGATGCTGAAACTCCTGATGGTGCTGCAGTTTTCCACACAATGTTTTCTGGATTTGTTCCATTGCTCTTGGCTGTTAGGGTGTCCGCAGAAATGACAGAAATGCTTGTGCAATTGCAGCTTCTTCCTTGATCTTTGAGACAAATAATCTCACTCATTCTATGGCTATGTAGATCAACAAACTCAATACTCTTTGTTGCTTTCACAAGGGGCTAGAGAATTCTTGTTTTGCTGTATAAGGGTTTTTCTCACTTCCTGATGCATTTTTGTTTGTTTGTCTGTTTGTTTGTTCTAAATCTGCACTGCTAGCTCCCAGAAAGCATCATCTGTGTTTAGTCGTGTCTGTGAAGTTCATCGAGAGGATGAGGCCAGAGGTCATGGTCTTTCCACTTCTCCATTTAGGTAAGTCCTCACAGTCTTTGCCTGCCAGTCTTGGTTGAATTTATATCCACATGTGCGTTTTCTACATCAAAGAAATTGCACTAAGCCATTTTCTTTGGGTGATTTAGAAGGTTGGGGACAATGGGGTAAGTATACTAAATCTGCGTGTTTGTATCTCACATGGTCATCAGGCTTACCTTTTGACTGAGCAGCCATGTGATTCCAGAAGACTGACATGCTTCAGTGAAGTCTTGGGTTTGAGAAAACTGAGATCATATTTAAGGCTGTTTAAATACCTTTCCTGTATCCTCTTTTAAGATTTTCTGACCAGTTTTGTTTGTTGCTGCTGCTGCTGCTATTGTCTCCCTTCCACATCCATCAATTTTTACTATCTGGTTGCTTTGAAAAGGACTGTACAGCTGCATATGTTATGGTGATGAGGGTGCTGCCTTGAGAACTAGAAGTAGAAATCTGCTTCTTCAATGTTTTCCGTTCTATCTTTTGATGGAACAGTAAGGTAATGTAGAGAGAGTAACCTATGTTTCAACAGTTATATTAAAGACCATAACAAATAGGGAGTTCCAGTGCTGGGTGAGGCACAGCCAGAAGGGAAGACAGTCACTCTTCACAATACTTGAGGGAAGCCATATATATCCTTCTAGTAGGGCTCAGTATAATGTCCCATATAGTACCTGGCAGAGGCAGTAATTTTGTCAGAGCAGACAAATTCTAATGAAAACATGAGACAGCATTTGTGTTTATGCTGCTGGGTCTTCTTGCTACATGTGATTATCAGTTTCAAGCCAATCAAGCACTGGAGCAGCCTGAAGTAATAACTTCAAGATGGTATGCTTCTGGAAGCAGGTTGCATAGTTGGTGCATAACGTGTGGATTGTAGCAAGAAATTTTGTATTTCAAAAAGCACCTAGTTCTGTACAGTGTCAGCCATATGTTTTGCTACTCTGTGTATAACTTGAGAAGTGTTGAAAGGTTTTTTTATTACTTGAACTCTCTTGAGTTCTGTGCAGTCGTAAGAAACAATTGAGCGACTGCCAGGATGGGGGTTTTTTAACACTGCTTTCTCTTGAGTGGCAGCGTATTGGTTGTCTTGTTTTCTTAATCAGTGGTTTTGATCTGTGTGTAACTGGTTTGCAGGAGCGATATGTTCATTTTTCCTGGCACACAAGAAGATGCTGAATTACGTACAAATCCCAGCGATTTGCAGTACCAGCAACACAAGGCGGATGGCAGTGGTGGACAGAGCCTAATTCCTCAGAGGATGCATCAGGACTGCCATCAACAACCTTCTGGTGCAGAGGATGGAGCGTCTATGGAGACTGATGTTGTAAGCACTCAGGCAGAAGATGGGAGAAGAATGCAGAGAAAACCAAGTAAGGCTGTGAAAATTGATCAAAGTCAAGAGAGGTGGGAAAACGTCAAGAATAAAGGGATCCAGACTACAGCAGACTGTCTTTTTACTCCAACAACTGTTACAACAGCAACACAAACATCAGAAGAAATCTGTAGACAGGTGGAAATGGGAACCAGTATGTCTGGGCAAAGACCTGGGCGACAAGATGTGAACATTCAAACCGACGAGAGTGGGGAAAAGCTTGTCAACGCCTCTGGAGATGACACAGACTCTTTGCACAGTCAGGTGGGATGAGGGATGCCTGTATTTAACTGCTTTAGGACAGTAAAGTATTCTTCAGACAGTAAATTCACAGTCAGTTGGTTCTCTATTGAAAAAAGACAAAGGACCACTTTGTTTTTATGTTAATGTCACAAGCTGTCCTGAATCAACTGCTAAGGTAGCAATACTCACTGGGCAGCATAAATTTGGGAAGTAAATGTCTCCATATATATTTTCTGGAAAAATGTGACAAGTTTTGATTGGTTGGTTGATTGTTTTTGTTTCGGATTGGGTTTTTTTGGGTGCAGATATAGTTAACACTGTAAAAATTTTTTCACTTTTTGTTGGCTGGAGATGGGAGTTGCATGAAATTTTGAGTGAAGGATTTGATGCTTTCTGTTTTGCCTCAACCGACTTCTGATAGCTTGTTCTGTTATTCCATCTGATGTCAATGGGTAAACACATGAAGGGAGAACTCCTCCAGAGAAACATTCCAACAAGATGAGTAATTTCAAATTAGTATTTCAGAAAGTACTGCAGACTCGAAAACCCCCACTGCTTGGCTGTTACAGTTTATATATTTTTTTTATCAACAGAGAGACTACAAAAATGATTTTTTACTAAATCTGATTTAAGGCTAATGTGTCCTGTGGGAAATAGGAGATTAACAGGGCCATAAAAAGACAGCGCAAGATTGATGTGATATGTCACAAAGTCTACTCAACCGAAGAGTAGTGGAAGCCACACTAAACCAAGTTTTCTGTTTCCTCCTTGGACTGCTGTGATTTCCCTTCCTCTACTCATCAGCAAAACGTGTTCAGTTCTCCTTTGTTCAGCGTCTCTTGTGTTGTTGCATCTGATTTGTAACAAGATGCCTAAAGGTTCTATACTCCCATACTTTAACATGGTATGAGGAAACTGTACTGGAGAGATAGCCCTACTCAGAAATAGTTTGTGATCTGTTTTGTTTTTATTATATCCTCTGTATTACAGGGAGAGGAGGAATTTAACCTTCTTCACCCACCCAAAGGCCAAGTTCAGCGTCGCCACATGCGAACCATTCGAGAAGTGCGCACCGTTGTTACGCGTGTTATAACCGATGTTTACTACATCAATGGGGCAGAGGTGGAACGAAAGGTAGTTGAGGTAAGTTCCTGTTTCTGTGGTTAAATGGAATGAGATACTGGCTGAAAAATAGAAGTAGTTAAAATGAGAATGTGTTATGGCTGCAGAAAACAAGTTGAATGAACAAGTCTGTGTGCTGTGATGACAAGGCTTTCTTCATGAGCAAACTCGCAGGCCATTTAGTGAATGGCAAAAGCTGTGTTTTTGATGCTGGTGTATTTCGTGCCAAGTGTTCTGAAGACACACTCAAGTCCCAAAGAACACAACAGAAGACTTAACTATATGCATCCAACTGTTTTAAATGTCTTGGAGCGTTGCCAGAATAGAGATATTTCAGAATGAGCAGGAATTCTATTAGTAACCAAAAATCTCTTCTGCCTGTAGAAAGATAGTTTAGCCTGTTTTGCAGTTCAATGTCATTTTTAACCACAGTCTTTTGAGTCCTGTATACCAGATTCTGTAAGAGGTCTACAAAAATTAACTTAAAACTAAGGAATAAACCAGCCTTTCATTCGTACACTTGTGTTGTAATATGTACATGAATTAATTGGAAAGTCTTTAGGGAATCACAAAAGACAGCTAAGAAATGCTGATTTGATGGGCACAATAATCACATCAGCCTGCTAGCAATAAAATGTTACTGCTATTCTGTTGTAAAGGTAAATAACATGAGAGTCTTGTGCTGTGTAGTCACAGTGAGTAACGACACAAAAGAATAAACTAGTTCAATACTTTTACACCTGATACTACACTCGAAATTCCTTATTGTAACATAAAAATGGTGAGTTAAGTGTCCTGAAATATGCTTACATAGTTTGTGTAGTCATAATCATATAACCATTTCTACTTTGTCTACCAACACTTGGTATCACTATTTTGTGGATACTTGTTTTTATATCCATAAAGATTTAATAACTCCAAATGGCAAGCTGTCTGAAACTGATCTTGGATTATGAACAACCAAAGGCTCCTTGAGTCGTATGTATTTGTTACAGTCTCACACTCTGGAAGAGTGGAATTATTCAAAGCTAGACCAATTGGATACCAAGCCAAGCTCTGCCCTGTTGTTAAGCAAACTTCCCTGTCCGACCATCCAGGAGCCACTCTGGCAGTCACAACTGCTCCACCTGAGCTGGGACTGAGGCCCCTTCACAGTGGACAGCTCCACTGAGCTGATGGGTGCCCCACTTGACACCCCACACTCACACAGTCAGATCAGGTTTCCTCACCGGCAGGACCCCAGGTTTCCCATGGCAGAGTCTCAGACATCTGAATCCTTAAAATAATTTAATCATGTTGCCATAACTAAAGAACAAAATAACAGCTTGAGCTGGTGCCTCCAAGGAGAGACCTCGAACAAAGGGCACCCTGGGCTTTTATACCCTTACGGTCTAACTTGGAGAAATGTGGGAAAGTCTGGGGGTTGTCTGTTCCTGCTGTGCCTCCAAGTGTCCAGGTCCCATGGCCTTTTGCCTGCGGCTCTCGCCCCTTAGAGCTCAACCTGCAGCTTGCACTTGCAGCCCTGTGCTACCTGCACTGAACATGCTCCTCAACAGTGTTGACTGACCTTAACGTGACTTCTTGGTACAGAGCAGCTGCAGGTCTATAGTGAGAGATGCACTGTCTGCCATGGATTAGCCCAGACTGAAGTTTGTGTGGCTGTCATCAGCTTCCTGAATATGGTCTCAACTTGTCTGCACTTTGGACTGGTGATTGTAGAACTTCCATCTAGCACTTGCATCACCTTAGACAAACCTCTGCTTGTTTTTTTTAAGGAAACTGAGGAGCCTGTAGTGGAGTGCCAGGAATGTGAGACAGATGCATCCTCCTCTAGAACTGCAGGGGGCTCATCGCTGACCTCAGGGGACCTTGGGGATGTCAGTTCCTTCTCATCTAAGGCCTCAAGTCTCCACCGTACATCCAGTGGAGGAAGCAGCGGTCACTCTGCCACACACAGCAGCAGCAGCTCAGCGCGAGGAACTGGAGCTGTCAAAGGGAAAGTGTGTGGGACAGAAACCGGAGAGTTTGCTTTACCCATTGGCAGAGGCATCTTAGGAAAATTGAGGTAAGTGCAGAGTCTTGGGAAAAGAAGGAGAGATGTTTTGTAGAAATGAGCATCTGGCTTGTGAGTGTGAAGCAGGGTAGACATAAATCAAAAGTTTTCTGGGAAAGATCTGGCTTGATGAACAGAAATAAGGAAGTACTATTTGCTTTCACATCTGTTCTTCCTAAAGGAGTAGTTTGTTTCCTTGTGAGGCATTGCTTTGCGGTTTAGCAGCAAAGAGGCAAACTTCTGGATATGTTGTGAGATGATCAAGAAGATGGGAGGATCCTAGTGAGCTGGCTTCTCTTCTCAAAATAGTTAACGCATAAATTCTCTAGCCCCAGGAAAGGAGCTGGGCAGCCTGCATCTCCACTCAGAGTTAGCCAGACAGGAGCACTGCCTTGTGAGGAAGAGGAGGACTCTCTGCCTGGCACTTGTCAGGCTGGCAGAGTACCTGTGACACTTCGTGGACGAGGAAGAAGAGGACGCCCACCATCTCGAACAACAGGAACAAGGTACCCTGGAAAAAGGAGACTGTAACTTTAATTTATTGCCGAGAAAGAGAATGGGGAACTTCTGTCTTAATGTGCTAGAGGAAAAGGAGCACTAAATATTTCAGAAGTTAGTTTTTAATGATATCCTATAGCAGCTGCAAGCACCTCACCCAAGTATTTTATACGTAGTAATTGTTTTTTCAGATCCTTCTGGGAATGCTTTTAGTCTTCTTTTATTTTCTTTCGTCCCCTATCTGGGACTGCTTTTTCTGCAGAGATTTAGCTGGACTTCCAGGTATGGAGGATCTCTCAACTACAGCATCACCCGAGGAGAAACCATTTACTCGTTCAGTTCGCCTGCCAATTGCAGGAGAGAAATCTGACACTTCTGGCTTCTGTGCCTTACGTCGAAGTGACTCTCCAGAAATCCCCTTACAAGTGGTGACTGGTGTTTCAGACTGTGCAGACTCATCCTCTGCGAACAGCTTTGTTGGCCTCAGGGTTGTAGCAAAGTGGTCCTCAAATGGGTACTTTTATTCGGGGATGATTACCCGAGATGTTGGAGCTGGAAAGTACAAGCTACTCTTTGATGACGGATATGAATGTGATGTGCTAGGAAAAGATATTTTGCTCTGTGATCCCATCCCACTGGAGACAGAGGTGACCGCACTCTCTGAGGACGAGTACTTCAGTGCAGGTAAGAGCAGTGCTTGAGTGTCCTCCTTGGTTTTCTAAGTTGCTGAATATAGTGGGAAATGGGTGCTTGTTCCAGGAGCATGAGAAGCCTGGGTATGGTTGGCTAACAGGTGTTATTTGCTGTCTTGTCAGGTGTGGTGAAGGGACACCGGAAGGAGTCTGGAGAGCTATACTACTGCATTGAAAAGGAAGGCCAGAGGAAGTGGTACAAACGAACGGCTGTTATCCTGTCTCTTGAACAAGGAAATAAGCTCCGGGAGCAGTTTGGGCTAGGTCCTTATGAACCTGTCACCCCCCTGACCAAAGCAGCTGACATCAGTCTTGGTAAGGAAAGGTGCTGTAGAGCTGCTGACTGCTGTTCTTGTGCCTTTGAGGTAATTCTAGTACCCGATCTGAATTACCAAAGTTTAAATATTTCTGGGTATTCAGTGATGCTTTTGGTACTTTATAGTGAGATCTTTGAGATCCTTTTCTTGTTTGGCATCAGAGACCTAGTGGTATTGACTGGCTTGTGGAAAGTGGTCTGCTTCTAGGACAGTGGTGCTTGCTGAACTTACATACACTTGATGGATGGCTGGCTTGATACAAAGTCCCAGCGGTACTGGGAGGAAGAGAGACAAGCAGGGTACAGGCCTTGAGAAGAAAGATATATTTTTTTTCTTGCTTTCTTCTGTCAGAGGGTGGTGGCATGTATCTTCTAGGTACTATTGAGTTCAACCACTTCTGTACAGATAGGAAGGGTGAAAGCTTGTGGAGTTTGGTGACAGCCCATGACTAATCCCTGCATACTATGTTGCAGATAATCTGGTGGAGGGGAAGAGGAAGCGACGTAGTAACCTTGGTTCTCCCAGCACTTCCAGCAGCAGCACAACTCCCACTCGTAAAGGGCAGGAGAGTCCACGTGTCCCACCAGTCTCACTGTCTGGGAAAAGGAAACTTATTGCTTCTGAAGATGAGCGATCCCCAGCTAAACGTGGCCGCAAGTCAGCAATGATAAAGCCTGGTGAGAACCTTATTTTCTGCTCTTAAACTTGCATTCATCTAGTTTTTTCCTCTCTGGTTTTTCTGTAATTGATCTTTCTACTTTCCATAACTAAAAAGTAGATGAGATTGCGTTTTTTGTTCTGCAGGATTTAAGACTGATTCTCCCTGGATGCATTCAGCAGCCAGAGATATTTTTAGCATAGTCTGAGTATTTACCTGCCATCTTTTCAGTTCTGCCTTGTAGAAATGTTCTGACTTTAATGTTGTGGTTTGTCTCTCTCCTTTCTTATCTCTTCAGTCAGTCCAGAAAGCTGTTAAAGGGACCCCTCACAGCAGTCAGTGTTTCAGGATGTTGATAAGAGTGGCAAACTTGTCCCATTAGTCCTTCATGTTTTGATTTGCAGATTCTTTGCAACCAGAAGGATAAAAGATCCCTCCCTAGCCTAGTGTAATTCTAGCCCGATCCTGCCTTTGTCTCCTGCAGTAAAATATCTGGGTTGAACAGATCCCCCAGGTAAGATGTATCTTTGAAGACTTACGGCACTTCTGTCTCTCTACAGCGGCTGTGAGAGCTGGAGAGTTTGTAAGCACCTGTGAAGGTGTAGATGCTGCAGATCCCCCAGTACTGGAGGGTGACCATGGACCCTTGCCCCAGAATAAGACCCTCTTTTTGGGCTATGCCTTTCTTCTCACCATGGCAACACCAAGTGACAAACTGGTCAGTCACCAGAAGCCATCAGATGGTCCCACTGGGAGTAGCGAGGAGGAGGAAGGTGAGGCAAATCGTACCCATTGCATTTTCGAGTGAAATGCTGTGTCTTTAGGAAAAATGCTGCATGCTGTCTAGTCAGACATTGTGTGAATACTTGTTTACCCTTTTGTGCTTTAATCCTTTGCAGAAAGGACCTCAGACTCAGTCTCTGATTTAGCCAACTTGCATCCTAAGATGTGACAAACCTCAGTGATGATCATAGGCCTGTTCAGCAAGCTGAGAAAGGTGTGAAAATTAGTGAGATCAGCAATGTCAGAATAGTATAATGTAAAAAGAAAGGTTTTGAGAGATAAGGGATAGTGCTGGCAAACATAGAACTTGAAAGCATATACGGGTTGCTCCAGTTAGCCTTTGCTGGTGTCATATTTCATGCAGTGAAAGAAGTGACAAGGTGCTCACCCTCACCTGGCTAGTGGTGTGCTGCCCTTTCTGCTGCCTTTTTTTTTTTTGACTCTTTCAATGGTTTTCTCTAGATATTCTTGGGAGAAGGGCTGGGATCCCTTACTGGAATGGTTGAGGGCTCTGTAGACTGAGGTGTAGAAACATAAGCAGATAGATTATAGTCAAAAATTGAACTTTCTGTTGTAGATTTTTTAGAGATGACTCCGTATGATAAACATTACATAGCACAACAGCTGCGAGCAGGAGCTGGCTATATCCTGGAAGACTTCAATGAAACCCAGGTAAGGGTTCACTTACTAATCTAGAAAAACAGTCACAGAATAGTTGAGATTGGAAGGAATTTCTATAGCTCATCTTGTCCAGCTGCTCTGCTGAAAGTGGGATCAGATAGAGCAGATTGCTTAGGTCCTTGTCCAGTTTTGTTTTGAGTATCCTCAAGGATGGAAACACCAGACCGTCTCTGGGCAGCTTGATCCAATTAGAGAAAAAAAAAAAATCCTGTATTTCAATTTGTAACTGTTGCTTCTTGCCTTTTGAGTGGATAATGCTGAGAAGAGTCTGGCTCCATCTTTTGTACACCCTCATATCAGTCATGAATATGCGTTAGAAAGACCACGCAAGCCTTCCCTTTTCGATCTTCCACAAGCTCAGCTCTTTCAGCCTCTTCTGGTATGTCAGGTGCTCCAATGCCCAGGCCTCTTAGTGGTCTTTGGCTGGACCCACTCCAGCATGTCTGGTGGTTTTGGTATACTGAGTGGATGAAGATCTCCAGATGGGGTCTCACCACAGGTCTGTGCCTTGGAACACTGAGAGGCAGAGCTCTTCCCTTACCAGATCTACTTGGACAACTAATGTAATTTAGTGTGGCTTTTACTTTAATTTTTTTTTTTAATAAAGAGGTTAAATTGTTCTTGGAACATCTTGCCTGAGGAAGCAGTCTTGTCTAGTGATTTACTGAATCTCAGACTAAAAGGTAAATCATCTCCTTTGTCTGAACTGGAAGAGGGCTATGATACAAAAACTACTAGGCAGAGTTTTTGCCTGTGAACTGCAGAGCTTGGAATAGGATATTATTAAACAGATTCTGAAATCAGTAGTACTTTTATCTAATTCACCTTTCACATAATATGGCTGTGAAAATCAGGGTTTCAGTTGTTTTCTTCTTTAAACTGTTTAGCAGCAGGTTAATTTCAGGGGGGCGGGGTTTGCAAGGATTGTCTCCTGTTTACAAGCCTTCTTTTCTCCCCTGAAGTGTAATGCAGCATACCAGTGTCTTTTAATTGCGGATCAGCATTGTCGAACTCGGAAATATTTGCTGTGCCTTGCCAGAGGGATCCCTTGTGTGTCTCATATCTGGGTCCATGATAGCTGTCATGCTAACCAGCTTCAAAATTATCGGAATTACCTTTTGCCAGCTGGATATAGCCTCCAGGAAGAAAAATTGCTGGAATGGTGAGTGCCAAATAACCATGATCTGAGTTCACAGACTCTTGGAGAGACCTGTTATGCTTGTGAGGCTCTACTGAAGGTGACCCTAGTACTGCTCCCTATACTTTCTCTTTCATATAGGAACAGCACTTTCATCTCTTTCCTTGGATTTACAATGACCTCTAATGCCAAGGTACATTTGGGTGCCATATACACAAAAAACAGAGTCTCCTTGGAAGTAACAAAGGTGTTGGTCTTCTCATGAGGAAGACAGAATTCAGACAAGGCTTCCCACACCCTTGACTAAGTTCTCTAATTGCTCAGAAATGGATAAAGAAGAGCAATACTGTATTAATTTCCTTTTCCCTTGGTACATTTTGAAGCTAACTTCTGCATTTTCTCTGGAGTCTAATCCAGTAAGTCTGTTCTGAGATGACAGAGGTGGTCAGACTCCTTAGGCAAGCTGAGGGGCAAACACAAGTTTGTAGATTGCTGTAGGCTTTTGGGCAGGAGACTGATGTCTTCCTCCTCAGCCCTGACAAAGTGGAAGCATTTTGGATGTGCACAAAAAAGGGGGTTCAGGATTAGGGAAGAGTTTAGCCTAACTTTGGATATAGGCTGCTGCGCACACACCCCACCAACACTGTCTAGCTCTGTTTTACTCTTTATAAACAAAGGATAGTCACTCCAGGTACTTCAGGAAGGGTGTTAAGAGAGTGGGTCATTGTATGCAAGATATTCAAAAAACATATATGGGAGCAAATCAGGTGACTAGACTACTGGGTATTCTTAGCAGTCTGCATTTCTCTTTACTCTACAGGCACCCACGAGAAAACCCGTTCCATAACCTAAAGGTTCTCCTGGTGTCAGACCAGCAAGAGAACTTCCTGGATCTGTGGTCTGAAATTCTCATGATGGGGGGAGCAGCATCTGTTAAACAGCATTACTCAAATGCTCACAACAAAGGTACTTATTGGCCAGCTTCTCGGGGAATCCTATGCCCGTGTGGTCTCTAGAATGGTTTAAAATCATGTAGGATCGTTTACAGGGTTGTCTGTAAGCAGAAAGGAAGGCAAAGGGCAGACACTCGCTACTTGAATGTAATCTGTATATAGATTACATCTAGGAGACCTGTCTTGCAGAGGAGATGCTGCAGCAATTCAGAACACAAGCCATCAGCTTCCAGCCTATGTTGAAAGGGGGAAATAGGCAAGAGTTGCTCCCAGACCTTCTGTTGGCCTCTCAAATTGTGCTTCCTTTGTCCTTCTGAAGTCAGCTGTCTCTCCCTCTCCTTATGGGATGTAGGCCCTAGCACTCAGAGCCTGAGGTCAGGACTCAGGGTCATGCCTATACTGTTGGCTACTGGTTTTCTCTTAATTTTTATCTGGACTTAAAGGAATATTTTCTTGTGAGGTGCAGGGTTGCTGTAAGTGCATCTCAACTTTTACAAAGAGAATTCACTGCCTAGGAATGAGAAGGCAAAAAAGTGACTCAGTAGTGGTGAAACACTGATGTGCCAGGTTGGATGTGGCTTGAAGCAGCTTGGTCCAGTGGAAGGTGTCCCTGTTCATGGCAGAGGGTGGAACAAGATGAGCTTTAAGGTCCCTCTCAAACCAAATAATTTAGGATTCCATGCTTCTATGACCTTCTGCTGCAGAGCAGAATCCTCTTTCTTCACCTGACAGATGCCTGTCTTTCCTTCTGTACAGATATTGCTTTGGGTGTTTATGATGTGGTGGTGAGTGATTTTTCCTGCCCAGCTGCTGTCTTGAAGTGTGCAGAAGCTCTACGGCTGCCTGTTGTCTCGCAAGAGTGGGTGATCCAGAGCCTTATTGCTGGAGAGAGAGTAGGCTACAAGCAGCATCCAAAATATAAACATGACTATGTCCCTCACTGAATGAAACTCTGCCCTGCTGTCCCAACTGTTGTGCAGACTGTGTTTTAATCAGGTTTTAAATGTTTGTCAATTGGGCAGTATGCATGGATTATTGTATATAGTTTTATCTGCTGGACTTTTATGATTAAATAAATGTTTCATTTCTTGTGGTATCTGCTGGTACTCCTCATTTATCTAAACTTATTCCAGGGCAATGCCTTCAGGAAAGGAGGACAGAGAAAAAAGAAATGCTTACATTTCTGTGAGCTGAATAGCACTAATATTCTGTTTTGAGTAAAGCCTGAGCTCAACACAAAGTCAGTTACAGAGGAAGGGAAAAGGGTTTTTTCTATTGGCAGAAGTTCAGGGCAGTGTCATTTCTGTTTGTTGAAAGAATACCATACCATGTTGTGTATTCCTCGTTTGCTGTTGTAACTTTCCATTAATTTAATTAAGGTGCTGCTGAAGTGAGTGCCCAAGGTTTTTTGTACAAAGTGTCATTTTGTTTTGGCTACCTCTTTTTCCCCTGTTGTGACTGTATAGGTATTAACCTGTCTTAGTGGAGACCAGCTATACCTAACTAGAGATAGACACAAGTACCTTGGACAACTAAACTGCTGGGAGACTGAGGTACAAAGAGTATGTAAGTGCTGTGTATCTTTAAATGGTAATGGGATAAATCATCTGTTTCTGAGCTTCTGCATTCACATTTTAGTGGTCAGCTGGCATAAAGGCAAAAGCTCTTCACTCTAACAGTGCTATAGGCTGAAGGCCTCCATCCATCCTCATACGATCTTTAGTTCCCTGCTTCAAAAGTGTGAAGTTTTTCTCAATGTGTATTTTTTCCTCTGTCATTTACTGGCTCAGACATTTGACTGTGTTAGTCTGTAAATCTCACTTCCAAACTTCAACACTTTTTCCAGCTTTCTAGCTTTTTCCATGGTCAAGGGATTTCAAACTGCATCAGGTGCAGTCCTACCATAAACAGCTGTGATGCGTGGAAGGTGCTGGGTCTTACACTTGCTGGTTGTTGTTAGTGTGTCTTTCTGAGTGAGCAGAGGATTTTTTTTTCCCCAAGGACATGTAACTTCAGTGTGAGCTGCAGCTCTGTGCAAATACCAACCCTTTGAGGGGAAGGCCGGTTTCCCGGCAGCATTTGTGTTCAAATTGGGAAACCTGATAAAACACCCCAGTGATGGACTGGAGGGTTCTCTTTTGTCAGTCATCAAATGGACTTACATCAAGATTGTCTGTTCGCTATAGTAAGGCTAGGAAATATTGGTAACAGGCAAGAAGTTCCTGCCAGATACCACTTTTCAATGACAGACAAGGCCGTGTCATACTATTCCCTTTGCATTGCGGTGCAGACATTGACAATATTCCATATAATTTCATGACAAGATATTTTTATTTCGGTTCAGTAGGGTAGTCATTAGTAGCATTTTAAGTAGTCTGGAATGAAAACAGCACAGGCGAACATCCCAGGTAAGCATCTCCTTACCATTTTTCTGCCGGCAGAGGGCGCTTTGTATTCAAATAGGGCAAAGCTGTCTTGGCGAGTGGAATTTTAGCACATAAAATGTATTAAATGGAGAAAGCATATGATATCACTAGTGTCTCTATGACCTATACACATATACTAGACTAGTGCACTGCGTGGAAAGAGATTAAAAACACCTGTTTCTTCTTCCCTCTCCCTTCACCTCAATTGACGATTGCTACTGCTGTTTCATTTACCTGGTGGTATTTGATTAGCAGACATTGTGTACAGTAAATCAGCTTACTACACAAGTGGAACTTCTGAATACAGCCAAAACTTCATTCATAGTCAAGAACAAGATTACTTCCTCCATACTCAAACTTGCAGTGGAGTATAGTCCATTTGAAGAGTCCAGACATCATAATTCTTGTTTTTTCTCTTTCTGAAGAGGTTTAGATTGCCTCCCTAGAAGCACTTGTAAGTATATGCAGGGCTGCAGAAAACATATTTTTGCTAGTTCAGAAGAAATGGAGTAGCTTTCTGCAATCGCTGGGCAGCCTCACATAAGTGGCACTTCCTGCCAATTCCTTCCGAAACAGTAGTTCACAGGCAAAAGCCAGCTACAAAGAAAAATTCAGTTGCGTGCAAACTCTCCAGCTGTCCAAGAGCACCAGTCTGTGGTGCTTGACGCATCACTAGTCACAGTCTGAAGGAAAGATCTTAGACACCAAAACTGCAAGAGAAAGGTACAGTATTAACTACATGTTGAAAGTAACTCCCTTTACCAACCCACACCAGCATTTTTTAGCGAATATGAGCTAGCAGCTGGTTCAACTTTCTGCCAAAAGAAAGTCAAAGAGGAGAAAGCGTATGAAACCCAAAAATTACTGTATTCTGCTTTGTTACTTTTCTGTTATAGTATTTATCAACGCTTAGTGTAAGCCAAAATAATTAGAAGCAATCAATAAAAATGGTTTTGTACTTCAAGTACCTCACGATAATGCTCCAAGCAACCCTCAAGATATTCCTACCTGCCCAAGGTTCCTCCAGCCTGGGTGTAGTATTTGTTATAATCCAAGCGTAGCAGCAGTTGAGCCAAGTCAGAGTTTATCTGATGATTTCGAACACTAGAGAGAATCTTGAAGAGAAGTGATGACTGACGACTGAATCCCTACAAATTTGAAGATGTCAGTTGAGGCCCTCTCAGAAGAGAAAGCAAGCAAACATCTCATCTCTGTTTCTGCCTACCCAGTCCTTTAACAGCCTGATGAAAAGAATCCCTGCAAGAGATGTGATGCTTGTGGTCCAGTATAAGGTAAGTTGTGAGCCACAAGAATTCCAAGATGTTAGTTATTCAAAAGGAGGGGTAGAGGTACCAACCTCTGCCTCTTTTCTATTCCAGTATCTGCCCCCATTCCTCCTCTGTGTGCACACAGAATTTCCAACTCAAGAACAGTTGATCAGTTAAAATAATTACAAGCAGTTACATAGAAGGTCTCGGCTTACACTCACTCTTGTTTTACAGCTGTTAAAGCCAAGATAAATGCTTAGGCAAATGTTTGCATGGGAGAAGAACAGATCCACAGAAACATAGATTCACCTTCACCAAAATAGTGAGTTGTGCAGCTCCCCGTTCATCTAATGGGCCCAGATTCTGACTGACTAGAGAACAAAAACTATGACAAAGATCCAAAATTTCATTTAAGCAGTGGAAAACCTACATGGGATAAAAAATATAAATTAGTAGTTGAAACAGAGTTCGAACACAGAGAAAAAGCAGGTACCCAAAAAGTTGTAGCATTCATAATGAAGATGTTGCTGATACTGTATTTTTTAGTCAGGAAGGAAGATATTAATGTAGCATTTTTGTAAGGTTTTCTGTGGAAAAAGGATTTAAATGTTCTGCTGCATATCCCCCTCTGCCCCTCCCACAACCTTCTGCAGACATTTCTGGGAAAACAGCAATTGGCATGAACCATCCAGATAGGCACAGGAGTTGCACACTGGCTTCTCTATCCAACCAGCAGGTCCTCACTGCAGCTTTGGGATTATGAAGGCAGGATAAAGACCAAAAGCTATGGTTCAAGGCTTTGGTTTCACTGTTTGCTAAACTTAGAATTTCTTTTGTATCAGTTGATCTGACTTAGTAATTACTATTCTGACACCTTTATTCTACAATAACCTCATAGATGAGCACAGAGACACTGTGTTTCATTGAAACTAACCTTTGCAAATGTTTTTGTGAGGCTGTTTATAAAAATACTTTTTTTTTAATTAACAAAATTAAAAAGACCCTAAGTCCACTTGGGAAAACCTCAACTATTTTTATTCTCATAAGTAGAAGAGGGAATTTTTCCTAGTCTAATGCATATCAGTATGAGTCCCTCAGGAATACAGTTCCCAGCACTATGCTCATTAGTACTTCTTTAATAAAATAGTGATAAAAACATAGTGACAAAATGCAAGTTATTAAGGTTAAATGAACACTGAAATAAGCTTGACTTAAAATCGTCATGAATGCAGCATAATTAGATGATCTTAATTCAATTATCAGTTACAGTTTATACCCGCCTTACTCCTAAAATTGCAGTCTGCAGGAGATTATCACTGATCTGTTTTAAAAGATATGATTTGTCCTATCTGTTCAAAAAGGTGTGCTTCTTAGGGCACTTGGAGAATTGGTAGAAAAAAGTGAAAACAAGATCTACTTACAGGTTTTAGGAGGATGAAAGACTGAGCCAATAAATTACTTAAGAAATGATCGTGAGCCAATCGTATGCTCTCAAAATCTCTCGTGGCATTTATCTGCTGTAGAAGCTGTGAGAATTGAGACTCCAGTACATCCACCTGATGGATATGTGAAGACAGCTCATTAGTGATTTGAGGAATTGGGAGTGCTTCAGACCAGCCACTTTCAAATAAGAAACTTACGTTCCTTGTTGCTACTCTTATGTTAGAGGCTGAGGATCCCCTTCTCTCTGGTTGATGAACGGGGAATTATATATAAGAGCAGTACATAATGTGAGTTACAGAGCAATTTTTTATGCCTAAGTAATATCTAAGTAGAAAGGGAAATGGTCACTTTCTTGAACTATGAAAAAAGCATATAGCTAGCATGTAAACAAAGGTATTTGATTGTAGTAATTTCTGAATTTTATACTGGGAGATACTGTTTGGAATCTTAGGGCAAAGGCTGCAGTACAAAAGCTCAGCCAGATTACTGTGGAGAATTTAGAAAGCCAGGCCCCCTCTCAATTCTTTAAAAAAACAAACCAACCAAACAAAAAAGCTCAAAACTTAACTCAAGTAGAGTACACTTAAAGAGGCAAGGGAAGAAACCAGGATGGTATCTTAATGATGGTCCTTCAGAGATGACTGTGGTTTCTCACAAGCATTTAGCAGCACTAGAATGCTACTAAAGAAATTCTCCATTTCACTGATTCAAAGTCCAAAAACTTCGTAATCATAGCAGTAGTCTGGGAACTTGGAGGAAGCTCTAGACTTGTGAAAGATCCTGATTTACTTAAGGTACAAGGAATCAGAAACCTGAGATAGGTCTTCAGTGCTCCCTCCATGCATTTCTGCCAGTTCCTTATTAACTGACAGAGTTTATCTTTCTCTGTAATACCGACCTGCAGATAATACTGAAGATTGTCCACAAGGAAAGCCATGTGATCCCTCAGACGCCACTTGATGGCATCTGTTCTGTTAGATTTCAGGTGTTTGCGTTGCATCTGAAGAGCCCAGCAGTGCTGTAGCTCAGCCTGGACTCGTCGCACACTCAGCAGGTATTTGAACACAACATTGTACCTACAATCAAAAAATACAAAGTTGTTTAAGACTAAATTCTTCTTCTGCTGCAGGTACTGGAGAATGTACCAGTGCAAGACTGGAAAAGACAGGAGGTGACTGCCTGCCAATCAGGTCATGCCCCATGCACCCCATGGCACATCTTGCAGGGTAATATTTCTGCTTGTATTGATTACTGACCGAAGAAATACAAAGTTAGTTGTAGTGTGAGGGGAGCTGTCAATGGAAACACTGTGTTTAAAGTAGCACTGTTTGTACATCAGTGCGGATCTGTCAGCCGTCTTGCAGGCCTTACTGTTATTACAAGTTCTTTCAATATGAGTAAGTGGAATGAGCCATTTTAAGGTTCAGGGAGCTATACCTCTACCTTTCTCCTCATAGAGAGGAAAAAAATCCCAGCACATTAGTGAATGCCTCAGATCAGGGATCATACAGATCAATATAGAAAGACCGTACCTAGTACTTACTTCTCAAGAACAGCAGGAGTAAAAAGAATGTGCAGTGGCCATTGAACTTTATAAGAAAGGCCCAGAGCTGCCCATCCAGATGTGGGGGCTTCACGTGGAGATAACTCCCGGGAAGGCCCTTCACGAGTCTGAGAAGTATCTAAAAACAAGTAAGGTGCTGAATTATGTTATCTTCTCAGTCAGTACAACCATGACAAGAAAGAAAAGGGAAAAAACAGAATTAAGAGGAGCCAAAGCAGTCTAGGCCATCACATAGGGCAGTAAAGGGAACAAAATTAGTATTTCTTTAACTTGCGAGAAAGGTAAGTAATAGGATTTGAAAACAAGGTCATCTCCCCTCTTAATTTACTTCTAAAAATGCAAGTAGATACCTTTATGTTCCTTTCCATGATACTCAATGGTTAAGTGAAGAAGAGGAAGAAGGTTGTCATCATCTAACAGCACCTTATGAGCAGACTGCTGAAATGCAATGTTGACATCTGACAACAAGAGAAAACGTATCAGCACAACATGATGCAGCTAGTGCTAATTTTGCACCCATTAATTATTTATTCTTGGTCATAAAAGACAACACCGATGATGCGCTATCGACACTCTTTTCTCTTAATTCCAGTTTCAAATACCTGCCATTAGAAGGTTTCTGAGAGATTGTTTTCACTCACTTTGTGAGACATTCTAATTCACAAGTGCTGTTCTTTCAAAACTAATGATATCATGTAGATGGTTAAGCCTGAGCTCTTCTGTCCTGGACATGGCTTACCACTTTCCTGCTATATTTACAGTGAGGATAGTTTGGTAAGCAAATAAGCAACACTCACCATGTTCAGTTACAGCCGTAGGTGGAGTCTTTAACATGTGCTGTGCAGTGTCAATGAAGGCCTGAAACAGCTCACCTCTTCCCAAAAGGTAGAAGTCTTTTATAATCTGTGGAGATAAATTTTTTGTACCTAACATACCAAAAACTGAGCAGAATTTTTAAGCATCCTAGCTGATAATACCCATTTTTATTATCTGGACAACTGCTGTTTCAAAACATAGCTGGAAAGCTCTGCATTTCATTCACTCGCCAAAAAGTCTACACTGCCTTTGCTTCAGATACAAACTACAAAACCACACTCACATACCGCTCTAACTCTGTCTCTGACCAGGTTCTATCAGTGTATTCTTATTCTTGAGACTGGAAAATGAAAGCAGCTTTACCTAAATGAAGAAAGCCCAGAGTATAAGGCAGTAAAGTGTTTAATAGAAAGAAGGGAAGAAAGAAGGGAAGAAAGAGCTGCTTTAGCAAAAACAAACTAGCAGTTGCATTACCTTCAGCTGTCCTAGCAGATCTGATTCCTCCACCATCAGTTTCCAAAGATGCTAGTGATGAAATAAAAAACAAATGAAACAACAGAAACCTCCCCTCAGAATTATTTCACCCATTCAGAGTGAAGAGTAGCTTCTGTCTTAAAACACTTGCGATGCATACAAAAAAGCACCTATACAAAATGTTATATAAAGAATAAGAGAACACACTAAAAGCCCCTGCTACCAGTTAAAATTCTTGATATATACTGGCTAAAAACTCTGCCTAAGAAACATGAAGACCTGTGACAAAAAAAAAAGGTGCAAATTCCTTTGAAATAATTTCTATCCCACTTTTATTCTCGCTTCTCTAACCTCCCCATTTTCTTAGGTTCTCTTCCCTGCCTCAAGTGAAAAAAAGATTAAAAATTGCCAAAGCCTGTGCTCAGCAAGATGCCATCTATTATGCTGAAAACAAATGAAAAGTTCTGAAGTAATTTCAAGTGAAATTAAAAAAATATACAAAAATTCCTTTCTTTCCCTCATGAAAGAGGATAGTATTTGTTAATGTCCTTTTGTCATTAGAAGTTGGATTTACATGAAGCTCTGAGACCAGTTTGAACATGAAAGCTAGCTGCACTGTTCACATGTTTGTTCAATCACTGGCACTGATGAGCCACCTTCTTCTTCCAGTCCTTCACAAAACTTAAGAGCTCCTCAGCCTGCACAGTAGTTTCCTAGAATGCTCACCTCAGCAACAGTGCTCCGTATCCAGTCAACCACTGATTCAAAGTCCACCAAACTAAAGAGTGGTTGCTGCTTGAGTCGATGTAGCTCTGCTGCAAAAGTGTCCTCCTGGTTTTTTAGGATGGAGCCTGTGCAGCAATGAGAAGAGGTTCGGGGAGTAAAAAGGGATGCCATTTGGAGACGCGCAGACCCCTTCCAGCACAGTGGAGCAGAAAGGCTGTCCAGGCAGCGCTGTCTCAGGTCTGGCAAGGAACGTGAAGAGGAGGCCTCAAAGTACAAGTACCAAGGTATAAGATTACTATTTCAAGTACAGTTACAGTATAGACACTTGCTGTGGCAGTGCTGTGGTATCAGTAACACCCCCAAATATGTTCTACATAAATGGCTGCCACTAACAGCCCTTTTTCTAGAACTGAGCTAGATCCTTGAACCCACAGACTTTTCTGCCACATTAACCAGTTGGTTTGGTTCTCCCCATACCCCTGCCCCTTTCAAATCTATCCGACTGACTGCTTTAACTTGGGGACTTTTCTTTTTAACCAACTGAGCTAGAAGACCAATTTCTTTTCACCTTGCTTCTGCTAATGCAAGAAGACAGTCCAACGGAATTGGTCCTTTGTTCTCTGTAATGGCGCTCAAGTCATTTAAGTTATTTTGCATAGACATGGTCAAGGTAGAGCCACCACAGCAGTCCATCCCCATTGGTGTAGGAATGTATTTCCCCAATATAAATTTTTCAAGCTCTCAAAGTGAACCATCAGCTAGAATTGTCTCTCCCTTGCTGTCTTTAAGGCTTCATATAATTTGTCTTTCATAGAAACTTTTGGGACCACTTTGCAGATCAATCTCTCATGTTTGTGGATGCACGTTAATCCCATGACACTATTCTGCAACATATACAGTCAGAGTAAGATGTGCCTTTGTGTCTGTCTGCAGCCTTTGGGAAGAGGGATGCAAACTGAAAAGAGAACAAGGCCCTTGCAATTGCTTTATCCAGAGCAAATCACACAGTGACTTGCTGCTGGAAACTTGGAGACTGTGTTTGGAAAGTGTTATTTACTCATCCTTTTCTTATACTTTTCCCTTGGAATCAGTCAGAAGCAGAACACTTGGACGACTGCTCTGTCCTGGCACAACTATCCATACAGTCTGAAGAATAGCAGCCAATAGTCAGGGACTGTTAAGGAATTTGTTAATGCAGCATTTTGGAAACTATGTGCCAGTCACTCATAACTGAGCAAAGGTTGTAAGAAACGTGTTCCTTACCTTTTCTGGTCAGGTTAACATTCTGATTCTCAAACATCTGTACAGATTCTCCCACAAAGAGGATTTTCTCAGCAACCCGTACAGGAATGTATGAAGGCAACATTTCTACTCTCAAAGAGAACTGCTTTAGAGATGGAGCTAACATGTTTTCCTCCTCAATCAAGCGCTGCCAGAGACACCAGGGAAAAGAAATCAAGTGCAAAACAGCGTGAGAAAACCAGACAGAAAAGGTATATAAAGGGGTGAGTGTATGTGGATGTGTGTGTGAGGGGGCATCTAAGAACATTGGAAGTAAGCAGAAAGGTAGCAAAACTGACTTGTATTATTTAAGTAAGCCCATGAACTTCCTTATGCTTCTGGTATGACAGCAGATCTCCCTAGAGATGTTGCATCCATCAGAGTGGAGCAGAAGGGGAAAAAGAAACTAAACCTTTGTGGAACTGGGCTGTACTGAAGCATAAGGTTACATCAGCAAAACGAGTTTTTATTACAAATGCAGTACCTCAGTCTTTTGCTGCCATAACAATGTTAACTAGCATTATCAGAAATAATCCTTCCCTACACCCATTCCTCTGTTATAACACTGTTACAACACTTGTGATACAGGCCAAATATAAACGCTTTCACTAGTGAGCAAATAGGATAAAGATCCAAAGGCTTGCTGTCAAAGATACGGCAATTTTCTCAGTTCCTGTGAAAGCTGTTTTAGAACTATACAGTAAGTTATTAACTTTTTTCCTGAATGTTAAAGAACTCCAAATATGGAAGCAAGATCTTCCTTCAGGAACACAATACTGATAATTTCATCTGGCTTTCTTGTTACTGGAGAATTAGTTTCAGTGGTTCATAATCCAGAAAAAATCACCCAAACAAATTTTTGAGAACATTTGCCATCTACAGAATTCTTCATTTCAATAGAAAAGTTCAGTACAAGTTCATACACTGACGTTAACGGGCTGGCAATTCTTAAGATACTTTTAGACTAGGCAATACCCAAGTATCTTATTGGTCTGTCCCACTAACACTCAAGATTTCTTATTTTACTCTTTGACTGAAGAACTGCCAACACTGTTAGTTGATAATACTGAAGAAAGAAGTTGATTAGTCTACAATTTCCACCATGGACCTAGAAGATTCAACAATTTTCACAGTCTTCCTTTATCCGATATAGTGAAGTAACAGATTTTTTCCACTAACTGCCTTTTAAAGTTTTCCTTTGTTTTTCTCTGGGTGTAGTCTGTTTTCAGCAGAGACGGTTGGCAAAGGGCACTTAATTAGTATGCAACACAGAGTTTCTGTGTGGTCACAGCCAAGCTGCATACAACATGCTAACTCCATAGGAGCCCATGACATATTTTCTCACCATAAACTAGAGGGTGAATTTAGGGTTGGACCTGCTCCACACTGCTCTCTATTCAAACACTATTCCATTACTCATAAGTGTGGAAGACTACTCCACTGAGAAATGGAGTAGTCTTCCACACTCCATTGCTTTGCAAAAGGGCACTCTTAATGGTATAGCATCCACAGGAAGAGCTACCACAATTCACCAGTGTGCTGGCAGGTTGCTCCCTTGCTTAGCAGTCTCTTGACTCTCACACAGCATGTCTTCTACCAGTAATGTCAGTAGCATTAACTTGTTAGGTAACATTTGCACAACCAATGGTTGTGCAAGAAAGGCGCCTGACCCAGCTGTCCATAGAATTGTGCAAATCAAGTCAACAGCCAAGTTCCCCACACCCCGTCCCTTGCAATTGCTCACACTACCACCAATGCCGATGTTAAACAGATCACAGTGTCGACCATAAGGAAAGAGAAACCAGTCAGTCAAGAGCAGTGGGCATGCAGCAGTTCCCATTACTTGACATCAGCATCTACACAGATTTCATCCATAGGGCTCTCTGCCCTGAGGTTATCCAACTGTGCCAAACAATGGGTCTCTGTCCCTTATGCCTAGCAGCAATCTATTACAATATTATCTTGATTTACCATCCTAGCAGGTTTCAATATATGTCTAGTCTAGCATAGCTCGCATTGAAGCAGGAAACAATACACTTTTTCTTTAATTCCCTAAAGACCAAAGATGCCAAGTTATGACTTGTAGATCTTACCAGGTCCTGCAGTTCTCGTAGCTGTTTTCCTGTAAGTCCCCCAATTCCTAAGTCATCATCATCTTCTTCAGGCTGGCTAAGGACATTTCCAGAAGAGGGGCCCTGTTTGATAAAGAACTCTTCATGTTGGTCTAGTAGTAATCCATGCAGCATCCAGGCAGAGAGCTGCTTATACATGACTCCATGACACACAGCCAGAATCCTGAGGTCAAGAGAAACAGTCAGTCAGGCCTTCGCACACAGTAATCAAAACCTCATTGTATGTCATTCCGGAAGGTCCAGTTAGTCAGCCAGGCAGTATGGCTAATGTGGTATTTTATATCTTTTTTCTTTCTTTTTTTTTTTTTTTTAACATAGAAAGGGAGGCAAAATTAAAAGGTGCAAAACTAAGCTAACATATCCTCTGAATATGTGGCTTCTCCATGAAAATCTGCTAGTAGACCAGAGGCATAAGTCTGCAGGGGCTGCTGTTTCTACTCAAATGTCATTTTAAGTAGTCTGACTTTCTCCACAAGGACATACAAACATCACAATACTCAGAGAGTCACATTTATCATTTTGAAGGATCAAAGATCAGTAACAGGTCTACCATATGCAAAACAATCCACGTAGACTTCAAAAGAAGAAAAAAACCCTGTGTCTGAAGTTTTCTGAGCCCTTAATCCAAAGTATGGAGAAAGCCTTAATTCCTTTTACAAGCCTGCTTTAGATAAATAATGGGGATTGTGACAGTTTTCCCTGCATGGTACTCCTACTTTTATACCATGCAAGGCTGTTTTGCATGTACTGCTTCAACAAGTAAAAAACACTTTGACACTAACTTCAGAAGAATGAAGTAATAGTTTTACTGTATCTACATACTTTTCAAGGGCACTTCGAACAGGAGGCAACCCCCCACAGCTATGTTTGTGGACTGTCTCCAATATCTGGCATCCATGAATCTGCAGAAAGAAAAGGTTAGACTAGGTCTGTTATTTGGATCTGGACTGACCTTTTAATACATTTAAATGCTACACTTTCAGCTAACAAGAAAACACCTTAACAAACTGAACAAGTTTTACAGAAGGAAGATGTAATATGCTCTGTGTAGTGATGAAAAAGGCCTTCTATGTATGGCTCTACACCCAAGCTTCTCTCAATGCTTTCCCTTAAAAAAATGTAAGCACCTCTGGATTCTGAAAACATTAGCCTCTGCCTTTTTTATTTCTAGTGACAGTTGGAGAAAACAGACTCAGAAAAGAAAAAAAATTCCTACCAACAGCATCCTGTCCTATAAAATTCTAGTCATCGAAGATTATGGGTTAAGAGAAAAAGTCAAATCCAGTGTAAATGAATTTGTAAAATAGTCTCAATACTTACTACAGAAGTAGTAATAGGGCATCCATTACTGAAACTACATTCTTTTCTAGTATTAGAAGTCTGGGATACGGGCAAAAATAACTTTATCTGTTAAAAAGGAAACCTGTTAAGAGAAACTAGCTGCAATTTTACTGTACCTTCTGAGTTTTGATCTGTTCCACCATGACCATCACAGAAGGGAAGAGTAACTGAAACTGCAGAACAAGAAGTGAAATATTGAATTAGGCTGTTATGTAAGGAAGAGAGAGAAAAATATACTTGAGTAATTGTGGACAGCAGCTGAACACAATCATTTAATAAAACTATTATCTGTCTTTCCCCCCCCAAATTAGAAACTTGACATGCAAATCTCTAGGAAGTATGTCCTCCCTCCACTGGATCAAGATGCACAAAGTTACTATATTCCAGCAGCAGTTCAGGCTAAACACAGGCAGTGAAGAATGTGTGAGGGTCAAAGTAGAGGACCTTAGCTTTGTGTTGAAGTGCAGGTGATCCTCTGAGCATGATTAAGGGACTACAGATCTAGAGGCATTGGGTAGAAATGGCATGACATGATGGAGTAAGCCTTGTTTATCCCACCCACTTTCTTATTAGACTCAATGAGTGATAAGAGCAACCAAAGAAACTACCTCTATTAACATGACATACCTGGTCCAAGGAGTAATTAACATGTGAGATGGAAAGATGTGGGTCAGCCAGAAACTATAAAGATAAAGCAATTAATGAATATTAATTATCACAACCACTGGATGGTGACACTATCCAAGATATGAGTTAGTCTAGCAGAGATTAATCAAAACCTCTAAAACTGAAACCAGAAGCCACAATAGTCTGAGACAGCACTGGGCTCTGACACAGACGGAGCACTTAACTGAACTGAAGGAAGAAGGCACAATATTTACTAGGATGAGAAGTAATTTACAGTGGCATCTCACAGGAATAATTTGGAAGGCATCCCTCATGTGGAAAGGAAAATACCTTGTTTCATCTTAGAAACTACTACTAGCATGTTTATTGCAGAAATGACAAGTTTCTACAATCTGTCAGCAGCACTACAGCCTCTTGTTCTATATCTCTCTCCTTTACCTCTTGTTCTAGGTCAAGTAGTGCCTGTCGATAAGGCTGCAGCACTGAATCAAGACCTGTGCAGAAGGCTCTCAAATAAATGCCATGTAATCCACTCTGAGTTTGCTGAGATGGATGGTGATCCTGAAACCAAACAATAAAATCTGCATCAGCATCCTAGTGCAGGTCTGAAGAGTAACATAAGATCTGTGCAGTGTCACAGCAGTCAGTAGTCAGTGCTCCAAACATCCTGAAATGCACCTCAGCTCACCATAAAGTGATCTGGAAAACAAACACAACCTTGTCACAAGGAGAGTTACTTGAGCAGAATTGTATTTAGCTCTTTTGTAGACCTATGCAAGTGCTGGGAGCCAGTGCTTCTTTTCACTTAATGCCTCTTGGATCTCAAGGCTCTTTGCAAATCATGAGGAGGACTACCAAGATAGTCACGAGCATCCCGCTCAATTCACAAACCCTGGCCAGTCTACTGTGGTCAAAAACTATTACAAGGTTTCCCCAAGAATAAGTTTTTACATTTGGTTCATCTTTCACTGCTCTCTACCCTTCCTTACACGCATCGCAGAGAGCTTTCTGGAGCTCTGCTCGGTGCTAGCGCGGGTATGGGCCACGGGCCGCGCGTGTGTCCTGGGCAGCTTGGCCTTACTGGGACCTGCCGCGCTCCTCCGGGGAAATACCACGGCCCGGCGGCCCCACCTGCTGCTGTACGTGTCCCGTGTACTGCTCCACGAATTCGGCAAAGCGGATGTAGTCGGTGCCGAGGCGGCAGAGCCGGTTCAGGACACTGGTCTCACTGGGGTGCAGAAACGGCAGCTCCTGAGACACCTGGAAGGGGAAACAGAGGTGACGAACGGGCAGGCGGCGCAGGGCAGGGGCGAGGGCCGGGGTGGGCGTTGGCCAGGGCCGTTCCACACCTGGAGGCCGCCGCGCTTGCTCCAGGTGAAGGCCGCCCCCGGGTACCCGCTCAGCGCCAGCAGCAGCTCGTGGATCATCCTGCCCCGCGGGGCCGCGCAGGCCGCCGGGAGCCCCGCGAGGGCCGGCGGGAATAGCGGGCGGGGGGCGCAGAGGAGCCTGAGGGGAACGGCGGCGGGGGAGAGCGGCGGAAGCGGGAACGGCGGCGGCGGCGGGGAGCGGCGGCGGCGGGGGAGAACGGCGGAAGCAGGAGCGGCGGCGGCGG
>VYZT01018370.1:0-18464 GCA_013400735.1 Pomatostomus ruficeps | reverse complement strand
GGCTGCGCGGGCGCGGGCGCGCCGGAAGAGGCAGCGGGAGCGGCCTGGCGGAGCGCGGCGTGAGGGGCGCCCGGGCCCCGCTCCGGAGGCGCGTTGGCCGTGGCTCGCCGCAGGAGGAGGATGGTGTAGTAACGTGGGTGGCTGATGGCAAGTGCCGGTTCGGGAGGTCCCATCCAGGACAAGAGCAAATGCGCAGCCTTTCAGGTAGACTTGGTTTTGGTATGCCTCACTGGGTTTCTTTATCGGTTTCTCATGTTATCGATCAGTGTTTTATCAGTGCCGGTTTTACCTTTCTCCGTTTATTACGTATTGCTTTCCTTCACTTCCTGTCGTAATCCGGGTACTCTTTTAATCAAAACTATCTAGTTTGATAATTGTGAAGTTATTTAATAAAGTGGTTTTTAGCAGTCTCTTTCTCATTTCCCCCCCATTTTTCGCAGTGTTTTTCTTTATGTGCATTTTTACTCTTCTTCATTTAGAAGAAATTAGTGTTCAGTGTTAAGGGTCATCTAATATGTATTTGGTTCAGCTTGCCACAATAAGGTCTGAAATGTAAGAAGAATATGGACATGTACTATCTATAGCTATACAGCTTTATGCGTAACTTAGGAGCCCCAACATTATTATCATGTATGAGTATAATAAAACTATCCTCTTTATACTGACGAAACTTCTACCATCATAATAAAGACTGTGGAGTTTGGCTAGGCATTTGTTCTGCATCCTTGACATAAATATCACAATATACAATTGGGTCTGGGAAGCAATGTGCCATTCCTGCTTTTAGGATGCATTATTTGAAATTTAGGACTGTTACTTTAATCTTGCGATGCTGCGGTTAGTGGTACTCCTTCCTTTTCTGTAAAAGGCTTTGGTTCAATACCATGTTTCTGACCAAGAGTTCTGTGCTAACAGGTGGGTGTTGATTAATACTGAATTTAAATACTATCTTCAGCAGATTATAAAGCTAAGCATGCTGTAGATATACATAGTTAAATATGTAGTGATGGCTCAATAATTAACAAAAAATATTTAATCTGTAAAGACTAAATATGTAATTTAGTGGTATCTTTGTATGGTACTATTAATGAATACTTTCATTAACATAAATACGTTAACATACTACATATTTAATCTGTTAGAGGAATCTTGCACTTAAACACAGTCATCATCTGCACACAAAAACTAAGCTTACAGCAGCATTTGTTCACAAAAAGTGGAAAATCCCAAGAGTCTTCCTTGAGAATATGGCAGGAGTAAACAGTGTAAAATTTATTAAAAGAGAAGGAACTTTATCAGAGTTGGGGGAGCTATTTTTTGTGGAAGGTAATGAATTCTTGTAAGTGAATTGTTCTAGGGATAAAACTACAATTCACCAAGAAAGCAATTTAAGTAGAGATCTGATGGCTGTTTCATCGTTGGAGGAGTCCTTTGAAGGTGAACATTGTGGGTTTGGTGCAGGGGCCAGTATTTAAAAATTGATCATAGATGTTTTATTGTGTCTTTGCTTTACAATCTGTCTCATCCCCACTCACTTGTTTCCAGCTAAATATTGTGGTATGCTCAGGACTTAAATTACTTTACTGGTTCCCTAAGTGTCTTTTTAGGTAGATTCAGCATTATAAAGTGGATAAAAAGATGGGGAGTGTGAATTGTAGACAAAATGACTGTTGAATTACCCACTTTTTTTTGTTCTGTTTTTCCAGGTAGCTGTGGGGCTTCCTTGGACTCTGCAGATCCTTCAAGAGAAACTGTACCTGGTGCATGAGGACAAATGCACTGTTTTCCAGTTCAAGAAGCCTTTTTCAGAGTACAAAACGTGACCATATTGCACTGTCATGAGAGGGGAAGAAGAGGATTTTATCGTGAGCATGCAGAGTGGGGAGCTTGCTAACTTGCCTCTAAGAAGCAAGGACTTCTCTGCTATTCCAGCAGCCTGTTGGTGTGTCCTAGCACCATGTCACGGCTGTCAGCAGAACTGGGCAGGATTTGGGTTAGGGTCACTTGCTCTCAGTCTTCCCTGGGAAGTCCTGCAGGTAGTGTACATGCAGGGCTGTATCCCAAGTAAGCTCTAGGCCATTTGAAGTGAGGTCAGGATGCAAAAGCAGAGTCTGGAAGCAAGAGGGATTAAGGAGACCCATTCTGAAGACCAGGCTTCCCTTTTTCTGTCCTGGCTTGTCTGGTGGCGTGGATCTGTCTGCATTTTCTTGCCCCAAGTGTGCAGCTGCTTCTCTTGCATTTTCTCCAGAGCTTCATGCAAAGTTCCGTACTGTAAACAGGGGCGGATAAGGGCTGTGGTAGTGTTCTGGGCTAGCACTGAGCACAGTTATGAACTAGCACTGGGAGATTGTTATTGGGATATTTGTATGTATATATGCATGTGTGTTTCTTGTTTTAAGACCACGTCAGTAACTTGTCTCATTTGCCCGCAGATTTTGATCTGATGCTGGGAGCCAAAAGGCAGCTTTTGCTGTTGGCAATTCATAGCCTAACATGCAACTACATACGAAAAGGGTCATCAAGTACATGAGAGGTAGAAGTCGTATATAGACATACACACATATACATGTGTGTGTGTGTGTATGTTAACATGTATATACAGATACACGTATATATACATACACGTATGTATATGCAGGCTTTTTTCCCATATATATATAAAATGTATGTAACCTACTCATTTGAGACAGTTCTGTCTGGATTCTGGACATTGTGACCCTGTAGATACAGAACTGGCTCATTAAACAAGGCAGAGAAAATTAATAGGTATCTAAATGTTATTATAGACATAGAAGGTAAGAATGAAATTTATCCATAATTAATTTGGTCTAAAGGGAAATATTTTTTTCAGCACCATTCATAAAACTAATTTTTCTCACAAGGGAAGCGACCAATAAATACCTGCGAAAGAACAGATAACAGTAGTTTATTTAAAGGATTTTGGTGCTCATTTTCTCTAGGAAGCCTAGTGAGTAGACATTAAGGCCAAAAACTTAAAGAATTTTTTTACAGAATTGATTGCTCATATTTTGAAACTAGAGAAAAATAGGTACCTTGATATTGTTTGCAGCGCCGTATGACTGGTGCTAATTCAATGTTAAGGAAAAAAAAGACAAGAAACAGGAAAGGCAATAAACACATAGATACACAAATCCTAACAAAAAACATTTTGCAGAGTCAATAAAAAACACCAGAAATCTTAAATCAGGGGAGCTATTATAGGTACCATTAAATAGAACATTGAAGAGGTTCATCTAGGTTCTCTGATGATATGCAATAATTGTGGTTTATTTTTCCTATCAGAATGAGATTTTTTTGAGAAAGGATTGTGGCACTGTGAAAAAATGGTTAAGAGATTTTAGGGGGAACAAAACAAGTTCTGCACTCCACAGTCTACATATAAACATTATTTTATATGTCTTCTCATTGCATAACTTCCAATTGGCCACATGTGAAGTAATACAAATGTTAATAATTAGAATCCTATCTGCATTATAAAACCTTTTGTTTTGTAATTTATGTCTGACATTGCCCGATGTATTTATTTCTGTAACCATCGAATTATGTCTTTCTTTCATACAGATGCATTAAAAATCACAGAATCAATTAGGTTCTCTAAGATTGTTGAGTCCAACCTATGACCGAACACCACCTTGTCAACTAGACCAAAGCACTAAGTGCCATGTCCAGTCTTTCCTTAAACTCTTCTAGGGATGATGTCTTCACCACGTTCCTGGGCAGTCCATTCCAATATCTAATCACTCTTCCTGTGAAGAAATTCTTCCTAGTGTCCAACGTAAACCTGCCCTGGCACATCCTAAGACTATGTCTTCTTCTCCTATTTCATGTTGCCTATGTACATATAGTAAGTAAATATACTTTTTGATGGACTCATGGAATTATGGAGTTTGGAAGTGACCTCTGGAAGTCTCTAGTCCCACCTTGTTTCTTCAATGCCCGGTGAACTTGAGCAGGTTTGTCCAGGGCGATGCCTAGGTAGGTTTGAAGTATCTCCAAGGGCAGAGATTCCACAACTTCTCCAGGTAACTTGTTCTAGTGTTTGATCACCTTCAGAATACAAATATTTCTTCTTTTGCTGAGGTGGGACTTTTATGTTTTTCAGTCCATTGTCTATTGCTTCTTGTCATGTTCTCCCATGCTCTCCTCATATGTCAGATGCTCCAAGCCCTTAATGAGTTTCACTGTATTTGTTCCATTAGGTCCACGTCTTCTTTATACTGGGGAAGCTGAAACTGAATCCACTATTGGGAAGTCAGGAATGATCAACTCCTTTACCTGCTGGTGATGCTTTTCCTAACAGAGGCTATTGGTCTTCCAAATTACTTAATTTGTGCCTACGTATTGAATTTATGCCCTGGCAATGAAATTCATGGGACTAATTGAAATGGACACATGATGGCTGGCATCGTCAGTGCTCTGACCCTTGAACAAGAAATAGGCGAAGCAACAGTAGTATGTACTGAGGGGAAGGAAACTTTAAAGGCATGATTCTCCTGTGGCAGTGCAGCTGGATGTTGCAGTTGTTTAGGGGCACTCTGCTTCAAGCTGGCTGACATTTCAAGTGAGTTACCACGATTTAGTCAGCAGAGCTGTTTAGATGGAAGGGCATAGCTCCATCCAGTAAGGCCAGGTTTTTTTACTGTGGAGGGCAATGCAGCTGGGGAGCCTGGCAGGACAAGAGGGCCTAGGCAAGCGTGGCCCAGCAGCACGTAAGAGGCAGCTGGGCTGTGGAGGCTGAGCTGATGAGGCTGCACTGCACACAGTGGGGCTGGCATGGCCGGGCTAGGAAGGCTGAGAGGGTAAAGTGTGGGTCGTGAGTAGGTTGATCTGGGCTGTGTCCCGCATAATAGGGCTGGCAGAGTTTAGGTCAGCGCTTAGCTGGGTGTTACGAATGAGGCTAACAGAAGGGTGCTGTGAGAGGGACCCCGGAGAGAGACAGGGCGGCCAGGCCGGGTCCTTCAGGTCTACGGGACGGGCTGAGCTGGGCTGGGTCTGGTCTGAAGGGGGCTGCGCCACTCGTCCTCTCCAGCGGCGGTTGAAGGTGGCGGGGGCGGCCAGGGTGCGGCCGGGGCGGGGAGAGGGAGAGAGAGCGCGGGGGGACGGCTCCTCCCCCGCCACGCCCGGCGCGGCAGGAAGAGGAACAGCCGCGCCCAGCTCCCGCCAGCTCCAGCCCAGCGCAGCGCCATGGCGGCGGAGGACGTGGACGGGCTGGCCATGTCCCGGCCCCACTATGGCTGTGAGTACCGGGGCGCCCGGAGTCCGGGAATCCGCGTGGCCGCCAAGCGACGCCCAGCCCGAGCTGTCTGTGCCTTCCAGGGTCCAGCGCTGGGAGGGGAGGCTGGGCCGCCGCAGGCACGGGGGGAACCGGAGGGTCCGGGCTCCGGGAGTGCCCCGCGGGCACGGTCCGCCCCGCCGGCTCTCCTCGCGGGCCCCGGGGAGCCGCGCCTCTCGCGGGGCGGGCGCGGTGGCGTGCAGGAGCTCGTCGAAGCTCGACGGCTCTCGTGAGGGCTAGAGATGAGCGCTGGGAGAAGGCAGTGGACGGGCAGCGACGGCGCGTCCCGCGGCTGTACTGTCGTCGTCTGCCGCGGGCGGGCCCCGCGCCTCGCCCAAGATGTCCGCCGCGGGCGGGGCGGGGGCGGCCCTGCCTTCCGCCTTCCCGCCGGTTTTGGCGACCACACCCAGTTTGCCGGGCGAAACACCGCTCCCACCGGACACCTTCGCCGCCTTGTCATAGGCTGGCTGTGGAGAGGAGGGCTTGGGATCTTGGCGTCCGACGCACGGGTTTGCCTGTGCTACGATACCGCGTCAAAAGTTATTAACGGTGGAGGAAAACGTGGTGCTGTGGAGGGGCGATGTTGTAAGCGGCAGTCGGTCCGACCTGGCGTTTAACACTTCCAGGGATGGGAGCGCCACAGCTTCTCTGGGCAACCCGTGCCAATGCCTCACTATCTTTTCGGTTCAAGAATTTCTCCTTATCCTCTGATCTAAATCTCTCCACTTCTAGTTTAAAACTGTTCCCTCTTATCCCATCAGTATCTCCCTCTTCTTTTTATAAGCCCCCTTTTAAGTACTGAAAGGCTACAGTGAAGCATCCCTGGAGCCTTCTCTTTCCCAGGCTGAACAACCCCAGCTGTCTGAGCCCTTGTGGAAGAGGTGTTCCAGCCCCCAGAGCAATCTTTGTTGCCCTCCTCTGGACCTCCTCTAACAGGTTTTGTGCCAAGGAGGCCGACCTGGATGCAGTGTTCCTGCTGGGGTCTCACAAGTGCACAGTAGATTGTTGTTGTAGGCATTTTAGGTATAGGCTGACCTTTGATTAATATTAGTATGAGGCATTTCCTATTTGTCAAAATGATCCATAAAACCTAAAAAAGCTGTGGGTTTTTTCTTTTTTTTTTTTTGACATGAGATGTATTTAGCTGTAAGTATGGGAAGAAAAGACTTTTTCACTGAGGCTTTAAACACACAGAATCTGCAAGATTTAGGCGTATTACACCTATGTACGTCTTCAGCTTGATCTGAAGATGACACATAGGTTGTGAATCTGAATGATTTCCTTCCAGATAAAGAGTGTGAGTAGCATTTCCACCTTGTTTCAGAGGTGGACTATAAAGATATAGAAGGGATTATATGATGTGAATATGTATTTGTGTCTTTCCTTAATCTTTTGCTATCAAAATCAGAGGAGAGATGAGGGGACAAGTGCTCACTGATGAGCTTTTGAGGAAGACCAAGACAAAGCTAGAAGAAAATAAGAAAATAAAGGATTGTTTCTAAGAAATTGTAAGAGGGATATGGTCAGATTGAGAAATCAGGAAGAAGGAAGCTGGCAAATTTATGTGACAAGGATAAGGAAACAGGGCATCTTCTGCTGCTAGTAAAGAACAAGTCATCAGATCCTTAATTTTCTGAATCAAAATAACCAGTGATGAGTTTCTGTGGGAGAGGTTGGATCTGATTTTCGATGTGCCTGTTCAGTTACGTTCAATCTTTAACCACCTGAGGACCATGTTTTGTTTATTTTCAGCTGTCTTGGATAATGAGAGATTAACAGCAGAGGAAATGGATGAACGGCGACGCCAGAATGTAGCCTATGAATACCTTTGTCATCTGGAGGAAGCAAAGAGGTGAGAATAAGTGATTTAGAAACTGCTGGTGATTTAAAAGAAGGTGTGACATTTGGTACAGGGAATAACTGGGATGCATTTTACCTCTTGTTGTGGTTTCTTAGTGGCTATATAGTTTCACTAGAAAAAACAACCAACCAAAAACCCAAGGAAACTCCCTTCTTCCCCAGAAAAACCAACTGATCTCTGATGTGCATGTCTAACATTCTCAAAATCTTTGTGACAGGGACACCGTAGCTATATTGCTCCGGTATTCCTAGCACTGGATGCGTTCTCCTCGTTGTCTATGTCTGGTGCAATATTGCCTCCCGGTTTAGCAGTGCACTTGAAAAACAGTTGTTCCTTTCCTCTTAACTGAAACCTTTTACAAATTTAAATTGTAGCAGTGTATTTCCCTTGCGTTTATCTTCTTTTAGACTGAGAACTCGATCCTTGCATATTTCTCCATGCATCCATCTATTTAATAGATCTGTAGTACTTTTCACTGGGTTACTCTGACTTCTCTCCAGGCACTCAGTGTCCTTCTGAAAGTCCACTGCCAAAACAGAGAAAACTTTTCCAAAAGGGTATTAGTGTGCATACTTATAGAGAGCGCCTGGTTTATTTTGTATATCCCAATAGATTTTATAGTATCATACATTATTGCGTGGTATCTGCTTTTTCATGATGTTATAGTAGAGTTTTACTGAGTTGTCACCTTGCAGCTGTGCTGCTGAAATTTGTTTTTCATGTTGTGTTTATATGGTCTATTGTGTTTTCCCAAGTGTTACCTTTCACTTGATCCTACTGAATTAGGTTTTTTCCTGATTTTTGTTTAAAATATTGAACTAACTTTTATCTTATTCTTGTCTTCCAGCACGTGTGTAGCTTTTGTGTCATCTCCATGTTTAATAAGCATATAAACATACTGTATATCTTCATTCAGATAATTAATTGAAAGTATGATCGGAACACAGTAGATACTATATATCTGCTGTTGAAGGAAAAAAAACTGGTATTAAAAATGAATGCATGAAGTCTTACTGTTGCTATTTTAGAAAATACTTTGCAAACATTAAATCCTATATGCTGTACGTGAACAATAGGAATGAGATATACATAAACACGTGTTCAGCATAGCTGAGAGCGTGTTTTGTCATGGCTCACTGAACACTTAAGTCTCCCTTTGTCCTTCAAAAAATGATATGGGCTAAGAGCCAGAAAATTTTCCCTGGCTGGGTGATGAATTTTGTATAAATCTGTGTAATTCTTCCTTAGCAAGACAAGACATGTTCAGCTGTAGTGATTTTACTGAGGAGGAAGTACTGAGTTTGTAGAAGGTCACCACTGGCAGAGTATAAGGGATTTAATTCCAGGACTTTGATTTTACCAAGAATGTACAGTATATTTTTGAAGGGATGAGGAACACTCAGTTTATGCTGTAGTCTTTTAGGTGCTTTGTAAGAATTATCAGTACTATAAAATCACAGAGACTGCTTAGTTACTAGTAGATAATACTTTTCCTTTCACATTGACATAAATGAAGTTTGAAGTAGTAAGCGAGATCTGACTGTGTTTCAAAAGAACTCCTTCCCTTTGAATCCAAAGTCTTCAGCAGCAAATGCCAGGCAAACAGGGAGAGATGAGTTTCACTGTAGTAACTGTCCAAGCTTGAAGGAGCCCCAGATCCCTCACTTGTGAACTCTTCCTGTCATTGGCCTCGGAGTAAATGCTTGAGGAGGTGCTGATTCTCTTGAATTCCATGCTCAGATTAGGAAAAAAGAAAAAACCTCAGGCAAAAATATGTTCCACACTAACAGCTTTAATATTTTCCTTAAGCTCTTACTTAATCATGGGGACTTACTCTTTGAATAAATCAGCTTTCACTCTGAAGTTCTTAATGATTGTCTCTGCTGCTGAGTGTTGTCTTGATATTGATGAGGTTGAGCATCTGGACATTTGATTTTTGCCATGCTTTGTCAGAAAAACAAGTTTTCACTCTTGTCTCAGGATGAGCCTTGAGATGTTTCAAATAGTGCCTAGTGGCTTCCAGTATATTTTGTAAAGAATGAAGCAACAGCTGTGTTGCTCAAAATGCAAGTAGTGGTGTACAGCCTTCCTTGTATCTACCTTGACAGTTGGAGCACTTACTTTTCAAGTGAAAGGTCTGCTTGGAGAGCCTCAACCCTTATCCAACCCGTAACCCATGTTTGCCTAGTGGCTTATAGCCTATTCATGTATATGTGAGTGGGAGTTCTGATTCAAATAGTTGAGGCCGTATCACTTAACATAAGAGTTAAAGATTAAATAACCAGGAGGGGAGCAGACTTCTTAGTTTAATAATTAAGACACAAGGGAGAGCAAAGGCTTGAGTTCACTGTGGGCTTCCAGGAATTTTTTTTTTCCTTACTGAGCAGTTATTTTGTAAATTGCTCTTTGAATTTTATTTATTACTACTAGTGCCGTCTAGAAGAGGGCTCTTGGCTGCATTGTTGGTAAGGAGTTTATTTAACGGAAACAATTAAACATGAACTATAAGAGATCACTGTGTCTGAAATTAATGCCCTTGATGTGAGATTTTCTATATTTGACTTTTTTGCCAGTAGTGTAACTGAGGCATAGCATCTGAATTAGATACTGTGGCATTTTGCTTGTGCTATTGATAACAGTCCCTCTGAGCTGTGGGAGAGCTAATAATCTTTCTTCCTGGTGAGAGAATGTCAGATTGGAAAGTTGTATCTCTAAGGAGAAGAGGAGGACCTAAGAGCAGAGGAAGGTAGCTGGTGCACCCCCTGTCACCCTCAGAACCTGAAAAGATGAACGTTGTAAAGTTGATGGTAGCCAAGACAGGGTGGGAGGCAGCTGAACAACAACACTTAGTGACTCCCTACCTCTTCCCCATAATCATGTTTATTATTACAGTATAATATTTCATTCAAACACTTTAGTTTATATTATTTTTTTCTATAACATAAAGACAGCTAAAATCACGTGATTAACAACATACTGATTTGCATTGCATCAGCATTGTCAGAGGATTGCTATCCCTTTAAGCGAGCAACAAATATGGAATCCAGAAGCAAAGTGGGTTTTTTTAAATGGTAGAACAAAATGAACAAGATGAAAATTGGCTAGCACCTAATTTTGTACTGAAATAAAAAATTTAGAAAAGTTTTAGAATTTCTGAACTGTCTAATGTGACAGCCCATGTGCAGTAACTTTGAGTATTTCTGTACTCAATTTATGGCAATTTATAGCTGTTTGCAGGACCTGTATGCTAATGAGCATACCTCAGAAGCATTATCAGAGGGATAACTTGTACCTATTTAATGGTATTCCAGCATGTTGTTTGGTTGGGATTTTTTTTCACTGTCACTGTTGTTCTATTGTTATTTAGTAGTTTTTTATTTCAGTTAGTAATGTGCAACAGTGTTGTGAAACAGGAATTACTGCTTGCTAGTTGGAGAAAGGGAGGCAGAGTGTAACTAAGTTGCTCAAGATTGTGAAAGACTGAAATGAAACTTGGAGTTAAAATGAAGATTGTGGATAGAGGGATTCCTCTACTATGTGTGGGCCAGATGCCTCATTCTTGAATAAAAATGGCTTATTAATAAGTGTTGTTTAATACTTTGTTTTGTTTTCTGTGTTCTCTTTTTTGTTTGTTTGGATTGCTTTGTTTTTTTCCCCCTGTCTCCAAATCACAGTAGTCTAATAGAAAAGCTGTGGTAGTGCAGATAAAAGTGTAAGAGTATACTCTGTTCTCTTGGCAGCTCATGCTCACACAAGGGTAAGGGTATATTTATCTCAAATAGAAGCAGCCCAAGAGACCTAATCTTTGTGGTCCTTATCTAGAAGTCAGGGTGTTTTACTATAATATTCTTCATTGCTGTTTCCAATTGTAAGATTGGGTCAGGTACTGTTTCTGGGTTGGTTGTTTGGATTGGGTTTTTGTGTGTTGTTTTGTGGTGAGGCTTTTTGTTTGCTCTCTACTTCTCTCAGATACAACACAAGTCCGCATGTTAGATTGTTATCCAGGAATATTCATAGATAATATTTTATTATCACTAGTTGTAAGTTGAAGTAACTTCTGCTTAGCTCTTACCACTTTATTTGGGCTTTTATCAGCTCCTGTTTGGACTTGAGGTATTTCTCTACAGATCCTGTACTGTTTCGTTGATGACCTCATGCTGTTGGCAGGGAGTGGCTGTCTGGACTGGAAGTGTCTTGGAATGCACATTCAGAATTGTATTTTTCTAGAAGTGGGTGGAGAGAGGTACAGAAAGGACAGTGATGGAGTACCACCATCTTTGCTTCACTTTGGATATTTTTTTTATGACTCACTGGAAATAGTAATGAAAGGCAGGCCAGGAGAAAAGAAACAACTGTTTGTTAAGAGACCAGGATTTTTCTTTTTGGACGGTGCTTTCTGAAGGAATGCTGTGTGTAATGTAAGAAGACAGCAGCCCAAAATAACCAAAGCAAATAGTTGTCACCAACAGTTCTTGGCTGTCGGGTACTGTGGAGTGCTTCTTAATAACCCTTATTTACAAGAAATCGGGTTGGTCTTGAGGTGTGAGAACTTCACTGATGTAGCTTCCAAGAATTAGGCCTGTTTAGTTTCTAATGCTAAGTGATCAAGACAATTAGCTTGAAAAAGATTTCCGTGTATTTGAT
Source organism: Pomatostomus ruficeps (assembly GCA_013400735.1). NCBI lineage: Eukaryota > Metazoa > Chordata > Aves > Passeriformes > Timaliidae > Pomatostomus > Pomatostomus ruficeps. The sequence goes on along the minus strand of VYZT01018370.1, from coordinate 6,666 downwards.
AATGAGGTTCCTCTTGACTGGACTAGGTACTCATCTGAAAGCTCTCCAGGACAAACGACAAATCTTTTTGGCAAACATGGCAAATGCAGTAGTATCCTTATCAGCAACAGCAGCTAAGGGAATTTTTACAGGTTGTTGGCAATGTTTGCAAGGGAGCAAAAAGGAGCCTCATATTTACTTTTAAGGAGTCAGGGAGTGGTGGAGGGAAAGATTTAGATGCCAAAGTATCAGTATCGTCTTTGGTTCAGCTGCATGTTGCCAGGAAGAGTACATCAAGCACTGGGAAAATTCTGGCCTATGTTACTCATTAATTTTTTGCTCTTTTGTATCTTTGAACTGAAAATAGTTGTGTGGATAATGAAAATGTTCTGGGACCTTTTAGCTGTGGGCAGTACTTGTTTTCTTAGCTCTCCATGTAAGAAACTGTGTCTCTTCCTGTACAAACCTTACTGAAAGGCATTTAAATATCCACCTACTTTTCTAAAGGACAACACTCTTGATGTGATAAATTTATTTTACTTTGTTGTTGTTACCTCCCTGAGAGATCTTTCATCTTCTGAGGTGATTCCTTGATTTGTTCAGAGTTGGTAGAATGACTTATTTTAAAGAGAAGTTTTTGTTGGGATTTTTTCCATGGCTGTCTAATGCCCTTTTTCTGGTGAACTGGATGAAGAGCTGAGGCTGTCTTCCAAGTTTTCCGTTCTTAACCATCTGTGAGAATGCCTGCCAAGTCTACATTTGTAACTGCACTAAAAATATTTGAGATTGCCTCTACACAGGAGTGATCTGCTGGAGTATGAGAATCCTCATCTTTCAATAAAATGAATAGTATGGTTAGTTGAGAAACAGCTCTGGGGTTGACTGTAATGAGCAGTGAAAAAGCCCTTAAGCCATAGTTTTGTACATTCTTTTGGGTGGTTTATGCAGTTGAAAAAAAAAAGGTGCGGCCCTTTTGCTCTCACCACTTTTTAGTTTGCTGTGGTGCTGCAGTGGCTGTGCCTCTTTTCCTTGGTACACCTACGGGGAATTGCACTAGAAGGGCTAAATGATAGTGAACAGAAGCATCTAGATGTGGAGTCTTTGGAATGACCAGTCTTCAAAAATGCCTGGATCAGCCACTAGTCATCCAGATCCCAGCATGTTTGCATTCGGTTTCATTAGATCCCCTTTGGAGGCAGAGCACAGTGAATAAATGCTGGTGAATCATGGAGATGGTACCTGACAGAAATAGTCATCACTGTTTAATATCAAAGGGTATGAAAAAGCCTGTCCTTATCTGTAACCTGTAAATTCTGCATGTGGTTGTCAACTGAGAAAGTGTCCAGGAGATGTGAGGAGAACTAGATGACTGGTCATCCTCCATGTCAGGGCAGCAGGTCCTGGATCTCCTGATGCTTGTTGGGCAAGGTGTAATGGCTCACTCCAGGGTGAACAGCTTGAACATCCTTTTCCTGCTTGACTGATTGCAGGACAGACTCCTTGGGCACCACTTTCTGATGCTTGTGAGTATAAAGTGGAGTGAAACCTTGGGATGAGTGTTTCAGTTTTTATGTCCAAATGCAGATCAGATTCCCTCTTCGACAAGGTCTGGCAGATTTTGCTGCGGTGTTGGTACACAAATGTAACTACATTTCCTGACTGTCTGCCACATATAGCTTCAGTAGATATTGGCTTTAGACCTAAATTGAAGGCAAGAGCTTTTTCTTTTCTGGGACAAGTGACAAAGATTTAAATTTCCATTTCAGCTTGTTAGATTTTTCAAAACTATTTGAGTTGAAAGTGAAATTAAGAATGATGCTTTTGGTAGAGGAATAGAGGATTATAGACCAACATGCAGTCAAAATGTGTTTTGTAAACATATCTTGCTCAATAGAATAATTCAAATTATAGTCCTGATAGGTTTATGGTAATTACTGGTGTAATTTTAATAGTTGTGAAGGTACCGGACAATGTGTCCTACTGATGTGAACAAAGTCCTGAGTGTTAACAGATGTGATTTCAGATTTCCCTGCTTTGGAAGACTTTAAGTGACTGATCTTGAACATTGTATCTCTTGATGCTGATCATGTTTCCCAGGACGTTGATTGTTACACCGCTGTGAAAGCCTTCCTGTGCTCCTCTTCCCCCCACCCTTCCCCGGGATGTGGTTATGATCTTTGAAGAGTGGAATTCTAAATAAGTATTGTTGGTACCTTCCTTTAGATTGGACACCTGCTGTCTGGAATGTGCTGGTGTCCCTTAGTCTTCTTTTGTGAGCCTTGTTTCTCTAGGATGAGTTCTCAAGCAAAAGATGATAATGCTTGAAATTTTGTCAGTGCTGGGTGCTAGACAAGATGGGCAAGAAACATTGATGTGTTATGCAGATATGGAGCCTGAGGGTGAGCAAATGCATTGGGGAGTTAGGGGAAGGGAGAGAGTTTTTCTTTCTTGAGGTTTTGTTGTTCTGAGTGGAATGCTTGGTATTCTGAAAGTCATTCCGTGACATAATTTGTCATTTTTGTAGTATGAATTAAATGACAGGCTAGCATTGTTCACTGTCTCATTTCCAGCTTCTGAGTGGTGGTTATACTGTGATCACTGAAACTTCGTTTGACAGAGAGTTCTGACCTCTTCTTGGATGTTTTCTGCCATCTGCAAGATTCTTGCCAAATTTTCCTATTACAGCAGCCACATGAATAAGATGCTATCACAAAGTATTACTTAAGGAGGTTTATATTATTTCCTGTGTGTCAGAAATCCTGCAAAACAAAGTACTTTCCACCTAAATAAATGTAGTTTTCAACACAGAGACAGGTTGATGATGTTACAGATCCTTCTTTTTCAAAATGTAGTTGTCTTGGTATTGTGAAACTAGCTAATTAACTACCAAAAACTGAAACATCTGAATATTTTTGGGTCTTTACTACTACAGATTTTCCTACTGATTTTGGCAGATCAAGAGCAAATTTTCCATTTATTTACTCGTGGGCAAAACAATGATTATATATATATTTTTTTTTTAGCCCAGACTAGACAACTTTAGGAACTTTTGCATCAGCACTGTGATATTTGACAGAGTTAGACCACAAAGGTATCCAGTGTTGATTTTCTTGATGCTCCAGGCACTTCAAAAATGCACAAAAATGACCTAGTTTCAAGAATTTGTACCCACAGTGTGAGCACACACATGGAAATCACATGTTGAAGATGTGTTTGAAGAATGTGATTTTGGGCAAACAGCCTGCCTATTTCATGGTTATGAGAAGGAGATGTTTAAGGCAGTCTAACTATGTTGGCAAAGCACAGGTTTAGGCAGGCTTGGTTTTCTAATTCAAAGACTGAAGACTAAGAGTCAAATGCGCCTGGAAAGAGAGTTAAGCTGTATGCCTCTCCAGTCCACCTCCAGACCTCATTCAGGAGGAAACAGAGCATACGCTTCTTGAAGAAGAAGATAACAACCTTCTGAAATGTAGTTGGTAGGGGAAAGCAAGAAGCAAGAAAGGAGTGCTGTGGCACTGACGTGCTAACAAAGAGAAGACTTCCATGATTCTGATGAATGAGCAAGAACTCTGTGGCCTGTGCTCTTAAACTAGTGGCTCAGAAGTTTACATGGAGGTTCTGTTTGCAACTTTCCTGCTAATGAAACTGGTGAGGTACGCAGTAAGCGGAATGTGATTTGTTCCTGTGGGCAAGTGAGCTTCAACCAAGCGCTGGTACCAGACCCTGATAGGAATTGTACCAGTTACTCTTCAGCGTGATGTGTCAAGGTTACATGCTTTATCTTCTTAGAGTTCTTACTTGCTAGAAGTGCTGTAATGTCACTCTTGAGGCCTGCACATTGGAAGTGACCACCAGGTGCAGATTCATAGGGTGTGTTGGGCCGCTGGGTCATCTCAGAGTTGAAAAATGTCACTGGCTAGGTCTGTGTAAGAAAGGAAGGGCCATTGTTTTGGAACTGTAGGGCAATTGAAGGTTAGAAAATGTTATTTATATTTCTGGCCCCCGCAAATAATTAGTTTTACCCAGAAATTATTGCTACTTAATGATGACTAAGAAGTGAGCTTTTCTCATTGGTAGATAAGATCAGGATTTTCCAACTGGCATACAAAATACAGATGTCTTCTGTATTTTGTATGCCATGCTCTGTTTTCTTTTGTACTGGAACATACCGCATGGTAGTCCTGTCATCCTCTAAGCCTTCCTTAGAGGCTTTGTCCATTTTTTAAATTTTCTGCTCTAGTACATTTGTTTATTCAATTGGATATTCTTGCAACAGTTTCTAGAGAGTTGCTAGTTCTACTTCCTCAGGCTTGTCTATAATAACTCTGAGAGGAAAAGAGTCACTTTTTATTTATTTTCCACACAATTTTCATTGTCTCAGGGTTAGCCAGACTCAACACTTCCACAAGTGAAAGAGCAAAAGGTGTGCCATATGATCAGTGTTAAGTTTTTGCTGCGTCCTGGTTGAAATATGCCTATGATACTTTTCAAATGTAGGACACATTCTTGTAACTTGTCACAACCCTCAATAATGCCACATTGTGGGAGACTAAAAAAGTTGGTAGTTAAGATGACTGATGTTAATTTTTTCCAGTCCTTGGTAATGGAGCAGTGTTTCCGCTGAAATCTTGAAGACAATGTTACTTGAGAGACTGGCTGCCCAACAATACCTGATGTTACATTTTTATTGTCCTGTCTTGTCAGGAAGGCCTGGCTCCAAATTGCAGGTGATGGTAGTTGCTGCATGTAGGTATTCAAGAATCGTTTTCTAGAAAGGGGGTTTTGTAATGGTATGACTAACTGATTGGAAAGGTGCAATTGCTACTTTAATTAGAGCTAGCTTCAGTAAAATTGTAAGTCCAATGTTATTTATGCAGTCATGTGATGAAACTTGATTGAAAAAATAATTCTGGGTTAAACATTGTTTTCTGTACTGGTGAGAGGGAAGGAGCATAGTGGAAACAGCCGAAGTAGCAGAAAAGAATGGAAAGTTTCTGCAAAAAGCTTATTGATGGCATGTTGTTCTAATGCCTAATGTGTAAAAGGAGTAGAGGTTGTTGCCCATCAGCCAGGTTGCCTGCTCATTGAGAAATGCATTTGTCTTGTTCATCTGGAAATTCTGCATTTATTTCTGCCTTTTAAGGATGACAGGTGTTAATTTTAGTTCAAGTGTGTGAACTTTTAAATGTAAAAGGTACTGGATGGTGTTTTCTGAGGACATAGCTTTGTCCTCTGGCTTAGCAAATGGTTAAGCAATGCCACGCCAAAGGGGAGCATTGCTGTATGTAAATTGCATAAATAAGTTTTGTAGTTATATTAACACCCACTTAGGAACTTGTTGACACAGGTATGAGTCCATTGAGACAGCTTATGTTCTAATTATGGGCCATTTATCTTTCTCTATGGAGATAGAGCTCACTGCCTCTGTGTCCTATAAGGCACTAATTAAACTGTTTGATCACATGTCCCTTCTACTTCCATTTTAGGTCTTCTGGTCTGAAGAAAGTGGGTGTTTTGTTTTTTGTTTCTTGGTTTGGTTTGTTTTTGTTTGTTGGGGTTTTGTTTGTTTGTTTGTTTTCCCAGTAAGGTAGTTGGGAAGTTATTGTGAAAAATATTGCTATGATTTAGACTCTTCCAGCATCTGAATAGCTCTGTGTCCTCTCAGGAATCTTTGGTTGTAATGGTCTGTGGCATGCAAGTGACAGTATCTTTTTGATAATGGTCCAGAATTTTTAAGTTTATGTCATGTTTATCATATATTCAGTTAGTATGTGCATTTTTCTAGAAGTTAATACTCAAGAGAAACTAATTTTTTGAGAAGAAAGCAGCAAAACCTGGGGAAACAGTAGTTTTAAGAAGAACTGGGTTTCTTTTTGTAGCTTATGTACAGATGTTGGCCGAGTGTTCCCAGAAACCTTTTCTTCCTGGTAAACACTACTCCTTGTTGCTTTTCCAGGTCCTGCTTTAGATTGAAAGCCCCCCTGTTTTCTTGGGGTCAGACTGCAGTCCACAGTGCAGTGGTGTCTCATTTGGGATTTAAAGTGCACAGGGTTGGAGCAGGATCATCTACTTGCTTGTGTTTCAGATCAGTGCCAGTAATATGAGTTTATCATCCCTGTGAGCCAAATTATTAACCTTGTTTACGTCACTCTGTCAGCTCTGTTTTATAGTATGGACTGTTGCTATTCTGGGCCCCTATTGTCTTGAAGGCTACCTTTCTGTGATCTTAATTGATCCAAGACTCATCCATCCTGTAAGAGCTTTAGAGTTCAGGTGCAAGTGAGGCATGATCTAAGTAAAACACTTCAGCAAGTGGCCTGTGGTTGTGCAGGTCCCATTTTTAGAGACCAGAACAACCAGGTAGCATGTCATCTTTAGGAGAAACGGTAGCTGAGCCTGCAGTTTATAGCCTCCGGTAGCTTGTACAGAAGAAATATCAAGGTGCACCTCTGTTTTGAGAACAGTGATTTTTCAAAATGTTTTGCTGTAGTCTTTATTTTTGTCGTGAGGTCTGTGATACCATTAAGTGAGATGGAAGGCAACAAGATAAGGGAAAATGAGTTATGAGGAGAGGAATGCCTGTTCCATGTTTTTTCCCCTGTTCTTGAAATGTATGGTAGGGTGGGAAAAGATATCTAGGAAGATAGACTTGAGAACAACATCATCAGACTGAAAGAGGATAGGTTT
>VYZT01018364.1:0-30040 GCA_013400735.1 Pomatostomus ruficeps | reverse complement strand
AGAATTTCAAATGAACTTGAAGATGCTTGGGAAGTTTGCAGCCTTGCACTGTCACTGGCACAATTCTAATCTCTAAAGGTTAGGAAAATAGCATAGCATGTGCAAGGACTGATTTTGTCACTGTGTGAGCTTGCAGGATCTGCAGAGGATCATGGCTCAAACTAGCTAGACATCTTGAAGCATGTAGCAGTTCTATTTTTATAGGTGATTATTTTAATCTAAACCTGAGTTTTGTTTACTGATGCATCATTCATTTCTAATAAATGAAATAAAATGGGAAGTTATTAAAAACAACCTGTTAGGTGCTGCATGGTAGCAGGAAAAACTCTATAAGTACAGGTTGGTAGCAGAATACTAGTGTGCAGTAAGATGGCTATAAGGAGATAATATCTCTGAACGGTGATGTGCTGTTAATATGAACATTTCCTTAAAATTTATTCGATTCCTTAAAATCAGCTTGGCTGAATTAAGGTTTTCTCCAAAGTATGCAGGGTTTTTTTTCCATTTGTGGCAAGAGCAACACTTTGAAGTAAGATCCAAGACTGGAAATGATCTGGAAGCATAGATCAGTTCTAGAAATGAATCTTCACATTTCAAGAAAGGTTTCTGTGCGTGATCTCAGCTATCTCTGGCCACAATAACAGTACTATTAAAATAAAACCTGTGGGAGTGTGCATGAGTGATAGAAAGTAAGAACTAAGACTCTTAACCACATTCTGTTAATCTTCAATATGACCACAGTCTCTCACAATTTCAGGGGTAATGATTTAAAGGAAGAGGAAGACATGGAAAACCTTTAAACCCTGAATTCAGAGGAAAACTAGGTGTCCATCTACTATGTTCCATTCTCCTAGACAAACCTACTTAATGTGTTTTTCTCAGATGACCACCATATATTTTTTCTGAGGCATACCCCTTATTAGCTCATGATTTCCCACTTCTCTTTGCCACAGACTGGCATTGCCAATACAGTTTCTTGAGGCAATTAGGTTTTATCATCCTCAATATTTGAATGTATTCGTACATCCAGCTTTGGGTACCTACATTAGCTGGTAAATTTAGTAAGCTGATCTTTCTCTAAGTTACATAAGCAATAGAAAGAGAAGAATAATGCAGCACACAGCTATAGAGCACCTAAATCAGGCTCTTGCTCTAAGCTGTCCTCCAGAAAAACTTCTTCCCTTCAAATGAGTAGTCAGTTTGTAGATCAAAGAACACTGCCACCTTAAATTACACATAATTTAACAATAAAAGATTGGGGTTTTGTTTTAAACTCCTCCATTTGTATAGGAACAAATAAAGGTATCAACACTCCCCAGCCCATCAACTAGTATTTTTTTGCAGTTTTGGAGAACAAATATTTAATAAACTTAACATCTTAGGGATCAGTTGCAGTGTTTCTGCGTATCTGTTCTGTTTTCATATTGCTACTGTTAATCTCTTTGGTTAAGACTATGTGTAAAGGGCAAAATCAGGATGCTTTAAAGATTTTAAGAAATCTTTTTTTTTTGCTTCAGTGACTTTAGGATCAGACTCTACATGAAAGTAGAATCAGGTGGAACATGTTCCAGAAAGTTGCTGCTGATCAATACTGTGTAAATAGGATTGTTCTTTTCCAATCATTAAGTCTAATTAAATTTGAAAAGAGGTGAATTTGGCTTCTCAGGGTAAATGCTGTTATTCTACTAGTTATTAGGTTAAGTTATCTTGCCACACATGACTCTCACTGCAAACAAAATATTCCCTATTAATTTCATATTTTTTACTAACTTTGAGTAAAATTACTGAAGAGTGAAATGCTGTGTTAAAAGCACCTTTTTGATATTCCACTGATGTAGATGATTCTAGTTTTGCTGTCATTTCCTTTAATATGGAGTACAGCCCAGAGAAGATTGTAATTGCTTTTAGTTTTGTCTGTTGGCTCTGATCTTGCAGTCTGCTGGAATGTGTAAAGACTGTATATTCTAACATCTGCTCTATCCACTCTTCTTCCTGCTGTCGGTGACATGCCCACCCTCTTAGCACTATTTAGTCATCACTAAACAGACAACACTATTTGCTGTTGTGTTATAGACCTTGCAAACAGCTTTGATCAAAGTAAGGATTCAAGTGTTCTGTGTGATTCAAGACTCACCACAGGTTCACTTCAGGGGAGGGGGCCACCCTGTTTTCTGGCAGGTACCAGTAAAAGCAGGCATAACCTGAGCCTTGACCCCTCATTTCAGGATTTGCATTTCACTCAGGCTTAATCAATTGTATTTGGGTGATCTTCAATGTGTTGCTCTTGCAGAGAGCAACTGTAGCTAAGCAAAGGCATAATTATTCACCTGGAATTACAAAGACTACAAAGTCAGAAATTCTTATTAAAACACAGTATTTTTCAAGATGTGACTATAATTCTTGAATTTATCTTTCTCCCCTAAATACATTCCTGTCTTCATAGTAGCATTCCAGCTACTAATAAGTAGCATAGTTTTCAATTTTTCATTTTTCTTCAATTCTCTAGGTTATTCAACAAAGAAATGAGGAGTGTGACCACATTCAATTTTTAATTGAAGAGAAAGAGTCTAAAGAAGAGGACTACTATGAGGACCTTGACAGATTTGAAGAAAATGGTACCCAAGAGTCTCGCATCAGTCCCTATACTTTCTGCAAGGCATTTCCTTTCCACATCATATTTGACAGAGATCTGGTGGTCACACAATGTGGCAATGCTATATACAGAGTCCTTCCACAGGTTAGATGATTCTTATGCATGGATAGCCGTAGAAATTCCTAGTAATAAATGCTTCACAGGTTAATTATAAAGATTAATAAAATAGATTTAGGATTCTCTGTCTAAACAGCATTCCCATATAAGTGTATAATATTTACTAAATTGTGCTTGTTTGGAAAAGGACTTGAAAATGGCATAATTCTGCAACAACTTTGTTCCTCTTGGTTGTGTCCATATGCAGGAAGAGAATATAAAAACCTTGTGATTTAATGGAGAAATGCATAAAAGTATATATTCTCTTCCATTCAGCGTTGTCATCTAAGAAAATGGAAAGTAATTGCTCTATGTATATTTTTATTATTAAGCATAATGACCTTTTTTTTTTTCTTTTTTCTGTTTTTTAATATTCTAGCTGCAGCCAGGAAATTGCAGTCTGTTGTCAGTTTTCTCCTTGGTCCGGCCTCATATTGATATTAGCTTCCATGGGATCCTCTCCCATATCAATACAGTCTTCGTACTGAGGACTAAGGTAATGAGAGAATTTTCCTGGCTTTTCTTTAAGTTGGTGTGCTTTGGAGAGATAAGAAGTGCAGAAAACTCAGAGGTCTTCAGAGAAAATTCTCTGCACAGTAGTATGCTCTCAAGAGAGAGTCACAGGTGTGAATTTGTGTGTAGCTGTTGAGCAGAATGTTTTATAGGAATGATGAAGTAAATGTACTTCATGTCTGATGTTTTCGGTGCAAGGGGCCAGTTCAGTATATGGCATTGTATCAAAGCAAATGTAGAAAAGTAATTACATTTACTTTTGCTTTTTAGCAGTGTGGGAGACAAATATGAAATGTGTTCTTGCTTGGGCCCATATGTTCATACAAAGGTCTGTGTCCTTTTCTCTAAAGAGGGCAGGAGACGAGGCGGGTGATACAAACATATGCAGCACGTAGACAAACACCTACTACATCAAGGAGCCTGTTTATCTAAAGAAAACTGTACCTGAGAGAAACCAGTAAGACTTCTTAGAGGTGGTCCCAGGCCCAGATAGAACTTCACAGAATAGGCAATACTATTGTCAAAACCATTGTTAAGAAATTATGTGGAAGGAACCAAGGAGTTACAAACATGAAGGTAAAGAAAGATACCATGCTTTGTGCCTTCCAGGTAGCAGATCGCCGTATGAAAATACAGGTAGTGCATAGTGTTCAAACGAGAAATTAATCGGGGTTTAGTTAGGCTCTAAGTCTATTCCAAATATTCTGAGTGCCTTTGTAGTGAATACACTTACACAGTAGGCCTGGTGCATAACACACCACTGCCCTTACACAATTGTGGTTTTGCATCACCAGGAGGGGCTCTTGGATGTGGAAAAGTTGGAATGCGAAGATGAACTGACTGGCACAGAAATCAGCTGTTTACGCCTGAAAGGGCAAATGATCTACTTGCCTGAAGCAGACAGCATTCTCTTTCTTTGTTCACCAAGGTACTTTAAACCTAGAGAGTTCTATAATACTGATTTTCATTTTACAATTACTAATTTTAAGAACACTTGTGAGAGTAGTACTACAGAGACTAATTGGTTCAAGTATTGATTTAATTGGTTTTATGTGTTTGTACTAAAAGAGGTAGGAGCATTTAAACATTGGAATTTGACTGATTATTAAATACTCAATATAAATATTGGGTTGCTCTGGCCCAGTTTGTACAAATGGTTATTCCTCATATTCCATTTTTTTTGCAAGTTTCATCCTTTGTTTTTTACTTAGAGAGTTTTAAGAAATTCTACTATGATATGGTTTTCTATGTAGATTCATGTATTTTTGCAGTAGTTTTAATATAAAAAATCAGTGACAAAGAAGTGGTTGGAATGGAGGATTGAATGGAAAGATTCTTTAGCTAAGAGCATGTTAAACTAACATGTTGAATTACAGTTACAATACATTAATCTCCTGTGTTAAAAGGGAGAGAGTGGATGACAACAGAAAGCAGAGAGCCTACCTTTACATAATCTCACTGTGTACTGAAGTATGTACATTTGATAAATTCATGGAACTCATAATGAGAATTCTGTATTTAGATGCAAAAATCAAGAGCCATGGGTTAACATGAATGATCACAAATAAGGTGTTTCATAGAAGAGATATGTTGTACAGCTCATCACAAGTTCAGAAGCGTAATCTTTCTACTGTAATTCAACAGACTCTGCTGTTTATTTGAGTTTTAAATGCTCCTCTGGCAAGTTTAATTTTTCCCAGATTATTTTATATTTCTCTACATTGCAGTGTGATGAACTTGGATGATTTAACCAGAAGAGGTTTATATCTGAGTGATATTCCCTTGCATGATGCCACCCGTGATCTGGTTCTTTTGGGAGAGCAGTTCCGAGAGGAATATAAACTGACTCAGGAGCTCGAGATCCTCACTGACAGACTGCAGCACACTCTGCGCGCTCTGGAGGATGAAAAGAAAAAGACAGACACGTAAGAACCAACTCTTGCTTTTGAGCTGAAACACTCAAAGCAATATATTATTTATAGCTACCTTCCTTAAAAAATAACACAGTCTTGTAAGGAATATCAGAGATAATCAGGACTGGTAATTTTGGAGTCAAGAAGGAAGATTTAATAGGATATTTCTTTATTTAGGTTGTCAAATGTCACCCACAGTCTAGGCCATTACATGCCTAGATGTTTTGATGGCTCCCTCCCTGATAAGAAAAGTTATAAAAAGTGAACTGACAATTCTTTTTTATTTGTGAATTACCTAAAACTTTGGAAATTTATATGCAGTCACTGTAGTGAAGGTGAATTTGGTGAATGCCCAAATGCTGTTATTTGACAGAGTTCAGTAAACCAATTTTTGTCTTTCTGGCACAGGTTAATAGAACAGAAAAACATGTCTTATAAACCTTGAAAACTGTGTAAAGCTGAAATCTTGCAATAGTCTAATGCTATGAATTTGATTTAATAGTTACTTGTAAAAATGAATTTGGATTTATCTAGATTTAAGTACATGAAAGTAACACATAACAGTAAGTTGTGCATTGGGCCCCAAATCCAATTCTACAGATAACTATAAAGTCAAATTCAAATGTCATTAGTCTATGGCATCTCAGCTCAACAATGACTGGCAAATTAAACAAAAGCTTGTGTAAAAGTAGCGTGGGGTTCATGATTGACTCTTATTTATAAAACGTAGTCCCACCTTTGTATTAATTATATTGAGAGATACATTCTTTTCTGTAATGGAGTAATGGAAATTATTGTAAAAATACTTGAAAGGGACGGACAGGAGAACCAGAGAAAACAAAGCCTAAGAAGTATTTTTTTTCTCTTCATTCCTGTTGGCTTGCTTTATACACTCATTTTATCTTCAGGAATTCTAGCCTTCATGCCAGCTGCTGGAACAGACAGTGTCAGTTACTCTATGATGTGCCAAAAGTATTCACTAATTATAACTCTTGCAGTAGTGAATGTGCCAAAAATGCAACTAATGAGGGTTTGTGCAGGAGGCTGTGTACAAAATGGTGTTCAAGATTTGTGAAACAGTCAAAGATCTTCAGCTTGTCCACTTAGCTTTGTCAGAAGGGAAATGGACCTTAAGACAGCAGTGAGAAAGTTGAAGGAATACACATGAAAATTTGTATTTTCTCTGTGTGTGATGGGATTTTATTTGCATCATTTATAATATTAACAAGTGTTAATATGTCATATAGAATATTAATTTAAAAAAGATGCACTAGACCCTAAAAGCAAGCATGCTCAACAGAGAGGAGGCATTTAGACATGTATGAGTTGATCAGAGGTGGAAAACTCTTTGATCTCTTCATGGTCTCTTTTGCAGTTTTTATGATTCTGTGAGCAAAACTATATTATATGAGCTGAGTATGTGGCAGAAAGAAGTAAAAGTGATCCAAGACACTATTACCAGACTGTGTCAGAAGAATTAGTGATATATGTCTCATTTTATTCATAATTTAGATGTATTAATGTGTGTTTGAAATGGTGTGCTGATGTGGATAGTTCCTGTTTTCCATATAACATATTCTTCAGTGAACACCTTTTCTGTTGCTTGTTGATGATGGGAGTATGTTATAAACCCTGTGGGGATACGAAATTAATATATGAAGAGTGCTGCAGTGAGCACCTATCCCCACATTCCCTGTGTTTTGCTTGTGCCTTTCCTTACCTGTGCAGGTTACTGTACTCCGTCCTACCGCCATCGGTGGCAAACGAGCTGAGACACAAGCGGCCTGTTCCGGCCAAGCGGTACGACAACGTCACCATTCTCTTCAGTGGCATTGTGGGGTTCAATGCCTTTTGTAGCAAACATGCCTCTGGAGAGGGAGCCATGAAAATTGTCAATCTTTTAAATGATCTTTACACAAGATTTGATATTCTGACTGATTCACGAAGGAATCCATTTGTTTATAAGGTAAGCGTAAGGTTTTTAAAGTATCTAATCTGTCACTTTTCCGTAATTTACTATCGTGTCAGTCTTTTCCAGTCTTTTCTTGAATTTTAGGCTTTTTAAAAAAAACCTGTGTCTCAGTTTGAACTGTGTTACCTGATATTAGATAGCTACAGAAGAGTGTGTTGGTTATCTCTAAATGTGTGAAGGAACATAAAGTGCTAGTTCTCATCACGATTTCTGCAGTCACCCATTAGGTGGACATATAAATCTGCTTCCACATTTAGCAAATGTGAACTTACACAAGCCATTTGTGGTTCTTCTTACCTTGTGCTTTAAGTTTCTCAGTCTTATTCCTGGGTTTTCTAGTTGTACATTATAACCTATTACTCAGTTACTCAATGTGAATTTCATTCTTTCATTAGGAGTGAGGTGTCGTTGCAAATGTAGCTGGTAGCAGGAAGGTACAGAGATAGATACATACATATTCCTTGTATATGTCCATGTGTTTGCTTGTGTGTTTATATCTATGAAGTTCATTCCTAGCTTTTACTAGAACTGAATTTTATGGCCTGTAGCATGTGAATCAAGGGTGTGAGTCAGAACAAACATAGAGCTCAGTTTCATTCAGAAGACACCAGAAGAGAGACTCAGGTTTACACAATCACAGTGTCATTCTAAGTTGTTACACTGGGGGTTTACAATAAATTCTCTTCAATAACAAGCAGAGATGACAGTAATCAGGCTGACTTGAATGAAAGGGAAGGGGAACTATTTGAAAGGACAAGCAGTCTTGAAGGAAGCACTACATCAATTCTAGTACTCTAAAAGCCATAATAATAAAGTAATTGAAAAATATCTGTCTTGATAGGTGGAAACAGTTGGGGACAAGTATATGACAGTGAGTGGTCTACCAGAGCCTTGCATGCATCATGCACGATCCATCTGCCACCTGGCATTGGATATGATGGAAATAGCAGGCCAAGTTCAAGTAGATGGTGAGCCTGTACAGGTTAGTAAATGTGGGCTTGAATGAAAAAAACCATTCTTTTGATAGGATGATAATTCTTTGTAATAAGATAATGCTCTAGTCCCAGTCCATGCAAGCTTTGTTACTGTTAGATTTTGAGACTGATATATGCAAATAATGTGAGAAGTCACATGTAGCTGTGACATGTGCAGTTCCCAGACCTTAAAATGCTTATTTGTGCTTTAAAAGGTAAAAGACTAATTTAGGTCCACATCATTTACGTCTGTTTTCTGATCATTTCAATATAACCAATGAATTCCTATTGTGCATCAAGTACAATCTGTTGAGTCTTCTTCAACTCAATGAACAGAACAATAATATTCCCTCCGTGATATTTTTGATCACACCTCAGATCCTCATGTCAGAATGAGAAATTACTGCATTAAAAAGAGAAGTGCAGTTCCTTAGACATTACAGCAATGATTACTGACACCAGTGTATATTAGTGGAAGTTCACTTATTGTGGGACTTTATGGAGATGTTGTGGCACTGATGCAGATCTGAGCAAGCAGCACTGACTGTCCTCATGAGAGGGCTGTGAGCAGAGAATGATTAATGAGTGCAATGCGTATTTCTATTTACATGAATGTTGCTGTTCTTTCACCTAGCTTAGAGCCGTGTACTCCACTTTATCATGGAGCAAAGCAGTGAGAAGGTTTGATTTAGGGCTTTACTGTAACTGTAACATGCTACAAGAAGGAGCTTCTGCAAACCCCTGTCCTATCTCTTAAGCTTTTGAATACAAAATACCACGATTTTTCCTTTGAGAAACATATTTTTTTCTTGACCTGTGTCATCCATTTCTGCACCTTCTGAGCACTCATTAAACACAGATCTGCACAGTATGCTCTCTGCCCACCTCATTTTTTATTTTCACGGTACATAACAACAGGGTGCATGCTGGAAAATTACGGAGTTGGATTGTTCATGTGGAAGGCAGAGGCACAACACTGTACTAAAGTTAAAAAGCAAAGAAGTGACAAAACCCAAAAAATGCAAGGCTTTGAAGAAGCAGGAGTAGCACATTGGAAAAATAAACTCTAATAGATATAAATGGCGTATTACCTGCATTTGGTCAGAAACATCAGATTAGTTGCATTAATTTTGAATATTCAAACTTAATTTTTTCTCTCTAAAGATAACAATAGGAATCCATACTGGTGAGGTAGTCACAGGTGTCATAGGTCAAAGGATGCCACGGTACTGTCTGTTTGGAAATACTGTGAATCTAACAAGCAGAACAGAAACTACTGGAGAAAAGGGAAAGATCAATGTCTCTGAATATACTTACAGGTGAGTGATGTATTTTTTTTTTGGTATTGACATCTTAAAATAAGTCACTTTGTCAGCATAACATAAAAGTTTTTTTGAAGTTGAAAATGACAGTCCTCCTGCAACCATTATTTAAGTATATGAGTTCTCATGAAACTGTCCGGCAGAGTGCATTATGATATTCAGTTATTGGTATGCAAATATAATAATGATGTAGAGATAGATTTGAATCCTTTGATAGTGCTCACATACCTGTAGCATGTTTAGTATTTTACAGAGTGTGTTGTGTGCATGCAAAGTGCATTCATTTATGTGTTTTCTCTTTCAATTTCAGGTGTCTTATGACACCAGAAAATTCAGATCCTCAGTTCCACCTGGAGTACAGGGGTCCAGTTTCTATGAAGGGCAAAAAAGAGCCAATGCAGGTTTGGTTTTTGTCCAGAAAGAGTACAGAGACAGAGGTATGACTAACTAGAGTGTAATTTTGTTTTTTTCAAGCAAGGCGTAAACATTAAAAATTTAATCTAAACCACTGAGATCCATTTGCATTTGCAAAACTAAATGTTCCATAGAAAAGAAATGAAGAGTTTTCTGCAACACTCTTTCATTAACACATTTACTCTCTTGACAGCACTTGAAAGTCCTTGATTATTTGTCTTTGCAGTTTATGCAGTTCCTGAAAGAATACTTCTGATTTCAAAAAGCCCTTGTGGGAATGCCAAGTGTTTAAATATTTATATCTCCCTCTTACAGATTTCTGCACAGTACTAGATTTTGCAATATAATGTCGGTTTCTGTTTAGCTGACATGTCTGGTTATCAGCACTTCAAAATTTGCCATTTGGTTTCTTGCAGTGAGTGCAAAAATGTGCCTTCAAATATTTAGGCAACAGTCAAGCAACTATTTGCAAGCAGCTTCACACCTGATGTGTGTGGTGGTCTCTTAACCCCAGATGGCATCTGCTTGTTCAGAGACTGTAGAATGGCAGAGGTCCTGCTTTAGAAATATACAGGGTGAAAACTGCTAATTCTAGATGACATATGAGCCTATGTCCTCTTCTCAAAATGATGTAGGGTAAAGCTCTTCAAGCACTGAGTGGCCTTTAAGCTTGTGCCTCAGTTTCAGAATTCTGGGCATGTATTATCCAAAATTTCAGTAAAAGCCAATGAGATCTAGACTCAAAGTGTGCTACAAACTTCAGACAGTGAGGCTACAGTATGCCAGCTGCTTTGCCATAGCTGAACAGGTGCATACACTCCATCCATTGTTAACAGGAAGGGAGAAGAGATAAAATAATTTACATAGCTTGAGTTCTGCCCTGAAGTAATACAAAAAGAATGAGTTTTCAGCTAATGTATTTAATCGTAAACCCACATTTGACTAAAATAATGATAGTCATCAGTTACCTTGGCTGAAATAATTCTTATAAGTCAGAGGAAATTAGTTATGTGTCTGAATACTCATGTACTTCTGAAAATGTAATTTAGGCTGTTAAACTGTTTAGGCTTTTTAGGAGATCTAACCAAGATTTATTACCCCTGGTACCCAAGTATGTGAATACTGACTTTTTAATGGTAACTCCCAGTATTAACACCCTGTACTTTAGCTCTGCATTTTAATTCTGTATTTTATTACTTATTACTTACAATTATATTCTGAGTGGCACTTTTGAGAATACTTTTCTTATTCTACAGTAAGATAACTATAATTTCACATGGCTACCATTATTTCAAATCTATTGTTGCATTTAAAATATATTTTAATTAAACACCTTTCACTTTTCTTTCTGCATTATAAATGTTCTATCATTTGTAGCAAGGCACATTTTAATTTTAAATGTAAATTTCAGAGAGGTACTGAGTCAGGTGGGTATTTTCCTTGTTTCAGGCTAACAGATGTTTAATATAAATATAAGGTTCAGGTAGTTTAAGATGTTAAATATTGCAGTTGCCTTTCAGAGATCTTGGACAACAGTTGCTTTTATTAATCCTCACAGCAGTCCTGAGAGACACTTGCTGATGCTATTATCCAGTAATTGAGCTTTGTAGAGGGAGACATGGGGGCAGGAATAAACCTGACTGAGAAATACTGTGAGCCTGATTTTCAGGAGCACTTAAGACTCACAATTTAAGCACACTCAAACAATCTTTCTAATCTTTTTGGTTTTTGTAAATTCTGAAATTCAGATATAGATGTAATTCTTAGACACAGAAGAACTTCTCCCAAGACAGGAATCTCACCTAAATTGTACTAAATTGTACTTGTTCTAAAAGTTTCAGAGCATAGGAAATTAGAAAAATACATTGATGTGATGATGTGAACTGATAACTATTTTGTCAGAGGTGATTTTGAAAAGTGAAAGAATATAATCCTCTAATCTTTTGACTCTTTTTCACTCCCTGCACAATTTCATCTGTCCATACACAAAAAATGCACAAAGTTTTATTCCTTTAAGATTTTCTGAACTGTTTGCAGTTTCTCCTGTGAAGGTACTCTTCATGTTTTTTCTGGCACTTTATAGGCTGTGCATGGTAGTTTTAATCCAAAAGCAGAAATCAGATAACCAACTTCTTATGTTTGATCACTTGAAAGTAGTCACTTTGCTTTATGCATGGGTGTAGTTGTGGTTTTCTTTCCAGATGTTTTTCAGAATGCTAATGTATTATTGTGTGCAGTGCCATTTATTTCAGGGCAACTGTACATAACAATAAATAAAGCATGTTAACATATATTCAGAAACTATATGGTAAACTTCCTGAAAGGTCACTCCTGAATATTGCAAGAAGTGGCATATAGAAGTAAACATGAAAATATTTCTTAAATCATCCTAAAGATACTTCTGCTAATTATGCTTTCACTGTGAAGTTTTCTTCCTCCAATATCTTTAATCTAGGATTCATGCACATTAGTGATGTATTTTTCTTTTCATTACATCCATTAGAGAATTATTAGCTCAGCATTTGCAAATCTATCAGTGTAATATGTTACTCTGAAGACCAGTAATAAATACATGGTGAGGAAAAAAGACAAAATACTTATAGATGCCATAAGAGATGTGAAACCAAGGCTTAAAATATGCTTTTGCTCTACTAGGCCTGTAGAAAATGATAGGGCTGAAGCAGCTCAGCATGCCTCAAACTTGATTCCTGGGTTGACGTATCTAATATCGGTCTCCATGAGCAGCAGTTACTTCTGAGAAAGACCTAATTTACAGGAATAAGTGTTGGTTTGGAGTGCTGCTCCTTTACCTTTTTTTCACTTATGATATCTCTTCCATGATAACAGTACAACAAAAAGTAGAATTGCATCAGAAATACACATAAAACAAAAGCACCTGTGACCAGTTATTCATTTTGCATCTACTTGTTTGCATGTTGTAAGATTAATTATTACCCCCTTAATTATTTTAACAGAGGTTCAGCTGAAGTTTCTCTCTCAAGAAATAGATTTCTTGTAAAAAATAAATCTTGCCAAGAGCCTCAGATGTCTGACTACAACTTTCATCCCTCTCCACTTTATAATAGCTTTCTCTTCTGCCCTGTTCCCACATTACTGGTGGGAACACATTGAAATATCTCAGGCAGAGCTGATAGTTCACCAGGGCATGTAGGAATTGTTTCTTTCCTACAGAAATATATGCATGACCTATGCTTTATTTTTTTTATTATTTACTGATGTTGGTTGCAAGTTGTAAAATGTATTTTGTCACTGCATTAACCCACCATGTTGTTGCTTCAGAGAAAATTCCTTACTTCTCAAATTCTGCTTGCATGCTCCCAAGGAAGCAAAGCAAGATGCTTTCTGAGCTGAGGGAAGAGGAAGAGGACGCTGGATAGGGTGCAATACTGTCTCCAAATAGGGTACCAGGCAGTAAGGTTGTGTTATGGATATTATCTCGCATTGTATCTCCCACTGCCATGTGCAATACCATTGTCTTTTGCCCTACTCCTGAAATCATACTTACCATTTTTCTCCAAGCCTGCTTGCTAATTTTTTGTCCTTATTGTTTGGTACTGTTATATCTCTGCTATGAGCATGTATTTCAAGCTTTCCTTTTTTTTGATATGCATTTTTGCATGTCAGTCATGTGACCATTCCTACCACCAGATAATATTGAATGAAACCATGTAGTATGCACGCCACCACTAACCACTTCAGTCTGATGCTTCACGTCTTCATCTTCATCTCTGAAGTACTGTGGTTATGTGACTTGATGACATTTCTGGAAAGACAGGTATTTCAGTTGATAGGCAGAACAATGAACCTAAGGAACTGTATTTAAAAATAATACCTAAAGCAGCATTATGAAAAATTACTGTATAAATATTATCAGATTTAGTTCTGCTATTACCATGCTTCCCATTCATTTTGTGAATAACACTTGATGCTCTGTAAATTCCTGGTTAGAAAAAAGTTTCTCATTTGATATCATCCTGCATTTTCCCTTTGTGGACACTCTGTAAACATCTTCTGTATTGAAAGGGGGCAGCGGTTTTTCTGATACTGCCATTTGAAGCATGTGCCAATGTACTTCTGCTGAAATGCTGTTCAATTGCAATGTATTTCTCATTGATTTATATTAACTAAATTAAATTGTCGTATTAATAATAGATTGCTGGACAATTTTAGACCACTTGTAGTGCATTGATTCTCATCTGATATAGCCCCTGGAGTTGAAAGGCATGCTACTGAGACATGGTTGACATGGTTGCCTTTTGGATTGGTCTCTCTAATTTCAGAAATGATCTTATATTATTCCTCAAGAGGACCTGGTAATATTCTAGGCATCATGACATAGTTAAGGGATGTAAATCTTGGAAAGGGACATAGTGTGTTTCATCAGCTGATACAGTTAGTAAAAGTGGACAAGGTTTCAGATGCATAGACCTTCCATAACTTAAATATATAGTGCATTTTAATGTGAATAGTATCTGTTCTTATCTGACTGATAATTTCTGAATATTTGCATTATAAAATAGGATAGTGCAATTACTTTGTGTATAAAAATTGTCTATATCTAGTATACCTTATTAGCACAGAACATATATGTATAAATGTTTCATGTTAATGTGCAAAAGAAATTGCAATAAATTATTTTTTCCACTGATTTACAGAAATCTTGTGATTTTCTTTTGGTAGAAAACTTTATTTCTTTGTTTGATACAAAACAAGTATTTTCTCCATTAAATAATTTGCAGTTCAAATTTAAATAAATTGTTGAGTCATTATTCCAATGTTTGCAAATGTCCAAGTGTCTCACACATTCAGGTTAATGGATGACATCCTCAAATTAAAATCAGGTTCAAAATGTTGAGGTTAATGCTTCAAAAATAGTAGATAAGGTCACAAAAATGCACACTTTCCTTTGAAACTCTTGGATGATATTTAACAATCAAAAGTTATTAGCTGTACACTTTGAGCAGGATGTACATTAGCAGCCAAAGCTTTTGGAATGGGAAGTTAAGAAAGGAAATTACACAGTTTCTTCCCCATCATCTCACTGTCGGACAGCAGCACATCCCAGCACACCATGAGAGGCTGCCCTCACTCAGATACACAACAGTGATTTGGATTGATCAAGTTGTTCAAGCTTACAAAAACTTTATGGTGACTCCGAAAGACATGGGACTTGTGACAGCTATGGTTATGTATTGATATAATTCATGCAGATGCTTCTGAAGAAACTGAAGTTCTATATCATGCTTCAAGCTGATGGAAGATGGTGTACCAGAAACCTTAAGTAATGCTCTGGATTTATATTGTACCTTCTTAATAATTTCAAAATATTAAAGCTCCTATTAAGCTGCTTAATAATATAGCCAGTTTCTTAAAGCATAGAATAATAGCTCATATTGTGTTCATGTAAGAGCTTTTTATCTCACTACAATTTAGGCACTTAATCACTTCTGTTACTAAAACTGGTCTTCACTTAAATGCTGCATTCAACTACTAAATTTATAGTTTGGTTAAACATTACTCTCAGCTAACAGTTAAACACTTCGGCGGGTATTTAGTTCTTTTATGTATGTTCTACTGCCTCTTTTATTTAACTGTAATGATTTGCTTTTTCAATGGAAGCTCTCTAGCTGTAACATGAGGCAGAGTAATTACCAGTCTGTTTCAAAGGTCTTTATAAATTGATGTATTTTATTCTGGTATTTTTTGTAAAAAAAAAAAATTAGAGCAAGGAGAAGAAAGGGGAGAACAGTCATGAAATTGCAAATTATGGAATGCTTAGTTTTTTGCAATCTCCTCGATCTTATGCATTCCTTTGAATTCAGACAGGCAGGGGAAATTGATTTTGTGCTTTGGCTGTGCAGGGGACTCTGTGACTCTACTGCTGTCTTAAAGGGGGCACTGCAGTTGGCTTCCAAACTGCTGGTTCAGTCCTTGGTAGGAACAACCTCTGGGAACATAACTTCATGTTTGATTTTTTCTTTTTAAACAGAATGATAAACAATGGATGAGATGCTCATTTGGATATCTACTTGCAGGATTATCACAACAATGTCTTCACTGAAAGGGTAGTCAGGCACTAGAACAGGCTGCCCAGGGATGTGGTGGAATCACCTTCCCTGGAAGCGTTCAAAAGGCACATAGATGCAGCACTTGGGAACGTGGGTTTGCAGTGAACACAGCAGTGCTAAGTTAACAGTTGGACTCGATGGTCTTAGAGTTGTTTTCCAAACTGTGATTCTCTGTAAAGAACATCCTCCAGGAGGGACACATGAAGACAAAACCAATAAGGTTATGTGAGATTTTTCTTATGACTTGTTTTCAGTGTTTAAGGTGGTAGTGCAAATCATATCTGATCAGTTCCAAGCTCACTTTTGAAAGACAATCTCATGTACAAGAAGGAAATAGGAAGGGATGTGCTAGCATCTGATAGGAATAAAAACTGGGTGGAGCTGGAGGCCCTAGAACCTTTGCTTTGAACAAACCTCTAGTAAAATCTAAAGCTAATAAATGAGTGTGCTGCAGACAGTTGTGTTGTCCTGAGTTTTGCAGTTTGTCAGTGTTTCTCTTTGCTGTGATACTTTCTCACACATTCTGCTGTAAACATGGCCATGGTTTCTTGACAACTATCTATGTTTTGTTAACTGTCTCTGTTGTTTATCATTCCATTATTCTGGGTGGAGAAATATGATCGATAGATGCTTTGACCAATGGAATGGAGAGGTAGTGATTCCTACCTCCAATCCACGGTGATTTGTAAAAACATATAAATAAAGGTCAGAGGGTTCTGCCCTCTCTCTTTTTGCCCTCTCTTTTGCTCTCTCTGTGTGGTCTCTCATTTGGCTCTCCTTTTGGCTCCTCGGCCTAGTCGGCCTCATCCGTGCTACACAGTTGTGCACTACAATACGCACTCTTGTACTCAGAAGTATCGATGGCCTTGCTAGTGACACCTGTCTCCATGGAGCCAGAGCAAGGCCTGAGGCATCTGTATCCTAAAATGTGCTCTTCATTCACCATGTAGACAGGACAACACTTTATTGTCACAAACTGTAAAATGGTTATTCCATGCATTTCTAGAGCCATCGTATATTTAAAAAAAAAAAAAAGAGAAAAAAGTTGGGTCATCGTGTTCTAGCATTATGGGAACTTGAAGAGAATTTAGTGTTCATGTTCTCCAAACAGTCAGCATACTGGTACAAATGGGAGCAATTGTAAATTAATTCTGCCAGTCACTGTGTTGGCTTATCATCTCCAAGTAAATGGAAGTTACTGGATTTTTAGTCCTGTTTTATTTTAACAAGATTTTATTTTTTCATTATAATAAGATCCTTTCTTTCCTGGGGGAGAGAATCTGAAACTGTTGTCGTTTCATGCACCTACCTGACCATGAGGGGGAAGCAAGTAATAAGCCAGTAAACAGAGCTGTGCTAATGTAACTAAAAAAACCAAAAAAGAGGTTCCATTCCTCAATCTATAGCTGCACATACAAGGCACTGGGTTTTTTTCTACTGTTCTTTAGATTTCTGTCTGACTTTGGGTGACAGTTTGGAAAAACTGCAACACTACATGCTCTCTCCACCAACTCATTCTTTGTTATTAACAAGAAAAGGCTACTGTTCACTTTCATCACAATCAACATGTCTTTTTGCCAATATAATTGTTTTGGAGATAATGACAACAGTGGAATGTGAAAACAATATTGGGATTATTGTTTTGGGATGAAGATGTGTGATCTCTGTTGTAAAAGTTTTGTTCCAGTCTATTCCCCATATCCAGCAGTCAGATTGACACTGTCTTTATTACTGATTTTTTTTCCAGGATGATTATGCACCTAGTACAAATTCAACACTACAGAACAACTGTGCTTTCAAGGGAAGCTGAGGATCTATCTGTTTGTATGTTAGACACCTCTGGCAGGAAACCTGTGTGCCTTTATATATTGCAGGTTCTCAGGGTCATTCTAGCCTTTCAAAACTGATTTTACACTTTGATAAATGTGCTATCCTGTCTAGTGCTCAAACAACTGACTTGTGATTAAAATGACAGAAGTTAGCTGAGTCCCAGCAAAAGGCTGAAAGTGTTCACAGTTCCTAGCTGGTGTTAATCATAATCCTGAACTGGAGATCAATTAAGCCAATAGTCCTTGAGCCCTTGTTTAAAAATAAAACTAGCCAAACAAAAACCCCCACAAAAACTACACAGCCATAGTTTTCAGATGAGAAATAAAACTCTGTGTTCAGTATTGCTGCCATCAGCCCCTATGTCAGTATGAGCATAGTGCTCTAATGAAGTGTGTGAAAAATAAACCACTTTCATAAATTACACTGAAATATGCAGTGTATTAAGTGTGAAGAAATACACATCTTATTTCTTGCCAGTCCTAAACACTGGGTGTAAGGTTCCTGGAAAGAAAAGGCAGCCTTATGCCTTGTTGTTTTCAGATGTTTTGTGCAAGTCAACTTAATAAACATAAGCTTTCCTACACAAAGTGTTCAGAAACAACCTAGTCTCAAAAAAAACCCCTGTATAAGGAGGCTGAAGAGTCAGTATCCTTTTTCCACAGAGGGCATGGTGAAGCATTCAGAACTTCAACTCCCTGTACAAATCAGAACTTTGCTTTCTGTCACATTATAGATGAGTTTGTGGGCAATTTCATAGTCATCTGGAGGATAAGAAACTTGCCCACAAAATAAAGATACATGCCTTTTCAAGCAGTCTTTCCCACATCATCCTGCCCTTCCGGCTTTATAAATGCGTGTGTGTATATATATATATATATATTTATGTATACACACACTTGCACATATTGGAGTGCTGCATGCTCTTGCATAGAGTAGCAAGAGTGGCATACAGACTGCAAAATCTAAACTCAGCAGCTGTTGGAAGAACTTGCTTTCCTGAGGTACTCAATTCTCCTCTGAAGGAAGACCATGGAAATAACTCCTGCTTTGTTTTGATCACTGGAAGAAAAGAAAGATCAATTTTGTTTACACAGATAAGTATTTAGTTTTGAAAGCAATTGCTTCCTTCCGTTGCTCATTTTATCAGTCTGAAAGGAGAGGCAAAGGGGAAAAGTGCTGGATTAATGATAACATCTCTACCTCTGTGACAGACTCAACCTCACTTTTCCCTTTAACCTTATTTTCCAAACCTTACTGCATACCTGTTAAGGAACACTGTCCATCCTTTTGCTTCATTGGTTTGGTTTTAACTAAGTGCTAAATTCTCACCTTGCCCTTGACTGCCCCTGGCACCCTGAAGGAAATCAAAAGCCTTTCCCTTCTTGACTCCTAACTCTGCTCTGGACTTCAGATGTCAGTGTAATGGTGGTGGTTGTTTCATCTAATACTGGTGTTATTGGTGAAAACCATACATCATGTAGATCATTACATTTTAGTTCAGGAATACACAAATCGGGTCTTTTGTCTCTGATGGATGTGTCAATACTTTGTATTGTAATAGCTGTCATGTAAAATATGTAACATAAGCTACCATTTTAAATGAAGATAAAATATTCCAACATCTACATAAGATGTGGTTGCAATGGCATAGGTCTTCAGTAACATTTTGGTAAGGATTATGTAAGAACTGTGAACTGTTACTTCAGTTCAAGAAAATGAGTTCAACTTTGCCCAAGCAGCACCCAGCATTCCTATAGCTACATTTACAGAAAGCTCTTAGAAGGAAAGCATCCTAGAAGTAACCAAAATTTGTTACAACATAGATCATATTTGAAGATATAGTTGTTTAACCATTTAAGAATTACAAGCCAAGGATACTACACTGACATATCTTTCTAAACATTTAAATGCATAATTCATGTATAGTTTCTCATACAAGGATTTTTGGGTCATTTCTGCTGGCATAGCAACTGGTTTTGTCGCCCCCATGTATGTGGAGGCCTGTGGCAAGTGTAACATTCCTGCAAGAAAATTTATCAGATCTATTAATTAATTGTTTGGAAGAGCTCGTCAGCACTTCGGGGGTGGCTTCTGTTGTAGAGTGCACACTTTTCTGCTAGGAGTTTCTGCTGACCAACAGTATCACTCCTGGTGCAGAGTAGTCCATTTTACACATCTCTTTCTGTACCTTATGTTCATTTCCACTGTAGCACTCCAGCAAATATACAGAAAAAATTCTGTTTGGACATGTTACTGAAAGTGTCTCTGAAGTGAAGACAGGAATTAAAAATACTTGCAAAACATGAAAACTAATATATTATTTCCAGGCTGTTGCTCATACCTGGAGTATGCCAAAATTCCCTGCATCTGCTTCTATTCTGTTCTGCAGCCTTCAAACTACTTCCATTGTTAATTGTGAGGATGTGGAGTAACTGGAGGCACTGGTGTTAAAGAGCTTTTGTTTCTTTTTATCATCATCAACAATTCCCTTTCCCTTCTATGCAGATTTGAACTTTGGGTTGCATTTATCAGAACTTTTTTTACTTGCTCATTCTACTTGAAAACATCCATACGTTATTAGAGTTAGTAACTGCAGTCACTAGGTCAGGCTGGAACATCTGCTCCTAAACAAAAAACATGTGCTGGAAAGCTCCCTGCTCATGAAACAACAAAAAGCAGCTTTATTCTGGCTGATATGCAAGTGGCTGAATTCTATCAGTGCACAGCTTGGTGCAAAAAAATTTAGTAGCAATCAGTGGAACAGGATTCTGAGTGGGAAATTAGGCTGTTAAAGGAATAGTCCCCACCCACCAGCACAGAGCTTAGTCAGGCAATAACTTTAAAGCACTGCCATGACTTTTTCAGCTACGCTTCTTTCCTCCCTACAGGGTCAAGTGGAACAAATGATCAGGAGGGTGAAGAAAAAAAGGACTTGTTGCTTCCTGAGCACCAGGTGTCATTTGGGCTCCTCTCATTGTCTGGACACTTGCACATGCAGCAGCATTTGGGATGCACCTGCCTGGCCCTGGAGCAGAGGCAATGTGGCTCTCTGGGTGCAGGGGACTTGAGCAGGGTGCTGGAGGCTCAGGTCTGTGCTGAGGATTTTCTTCCATCAGCACCCAAAGGAACAGTGGCAAGCAATGTTGCTGCTTTTTCACTTTTAACAAGAAAAAGAGGGACAGTATTTGGGCACTAACAGATTCTGTAAGCATGGCCAAAAGAACTGTTTCGGTTTATGGATCTGAGAACTGCCTATGATCTGTTTTCTGTTCTACTGTCCTTCACCTCCTTAAGGCAAATACTCATCTATTGATGCATGTGAACTATGCATTCATTTTAATTATCAAGTCCTGTATATGCTTTATTTAATTACTTTGCTTTTAGTAGGACAAAGCCAAATGCATGCATTTAGAATACGTGATAGAAATCCATTCCACTTGTAGCTTTCTCAGCAGGAGAGCCATTCTGTTCAGCTAATTGCTGAACGATCTCAAAAATTAACCCGCAACCTCTTTCAGATGATTATTTGACAGTAGAAAGCTTTTGGGTAACATAGTGTTTATAAATCAAGACAGGGAGACTGAAAAAAAAAGTAGACAAACTTTGTCCTTGATGTAACCCTCCAGAATTTTACTAGCTTTAACCACCATTGCATAGGATTTCGTTGTTAATGACATTTGTATTGATAAGTAGCTGTTGCATATTTTCCCGGCAGGGCATCCTAAGTCTGGGCTTGATATCATGTAAATTACTGGTCAGTTTGTGGACTTGTTTATATTCTTTACTAAGGCAAAATTACCAGAATTACACAGTTTAATTCAGAACTATATTTCTTGACTTTACACAGTGAGAATGAGTGTTTTATCTAAGGGTTAATTAATGAAACTGAAGAGTTGAATTCCATTGCTGGGTGCAAATTCAGTGGAAGATTCTGCTTCCTTTATAACAATAAACCTTTAGAAGGTTTATTTCCTGTTTGGCATTATGAAAGACACAGAGGTTAAGAATGAAAGCGGAAGTCTAGTGTTTCCCTTAGCACAAGAACTGTTTGGATCCTCAGCCCTCCTGATTTTCCTCAGAGATATGAAGCATACCATCACGAGAAATACTCTCTTCTTCAATTGGAATCTACCCCTTCCACTTTCTCAAATAGATGGTTTTCACCCTTGGATATATCTTTGGAACTGAATGCAGTTCCTAATCTGCTAATAGTGTTCTTATTTCCAGACAGTTTTCTGGCAGAAGTTTCGTATTGGTTTATTGTACTGAAAACCTCCCCTGGAGTCTGCAGAAACTGGCAATGCCAACCAGTGAGAATTCAGTCAAGTGTCAGCAATAAAGAGTAAATAGATTGTCTCCAAATTTAGATGTAAACCTCATAATGCAGTATTTACTAGTGTCACCAGCAGAGCTTATGTGGGTGAGTATTTGCTGGAGCAAACCCAAAGATGCCATCAAAACAACTGGGTGGCAGGAAGCTGGACTGGCCACAAAATTCGAAACCATTGCTTCTCCCCCTTTCTTCATACGCAGCTACAAAACATGTTTGCCTTCACAGGGGAGGCTCAGGAACAGTCGCTTCCACCACATGACAGTGCCGTTGCTGTTCTCTGCTTACTATTCAGGCCATTTGTTTATGTTGAGACATCTAAACTTCCTGTGCAAGCAGTAAGAATGAGAGAAAAGGTAGTTGCCATTGCCTACCTCACCACTCTTTAGTATCTGGCCATGTAAAGTGGCATCCCAAACACTCAGGTGATTTGAATTGAGGACCAAACCAGGTGCCTTAGTTTTCTAAAGCTGAAGGACCTTTGGAACAGGGTCTGCATTTTGTGAGGTACTTCACACAGCAGAGTCCTTGTCTGAACTGGAATACTGGAAAATAACAGCAAGTTACACTGCAGGACAAATGAACTCTCTAAAATCTGGTGCTGTACTGCATTCTGTGACTTCACTTCCCTCAGGTTTTTTTTGGAATTATGTAGGTCTCTTAGTAACAGTATTGCCTTTTTTCTTTTTTATTTTTTCTCTTTTATTTTTTCTTCTACTTGTTACTGTTTGCTTGACTTCCATGTTTAAATGGTGAACAGTTTCTTATAATTAGTCTTAAAACAGACTGTTGTGATGTTTCTCCAGTCAAATAGAGGTTTTTTTTCTCATATCTGGTTTGTTTCATGTTTATTTCATTGTTTGCCATTTTTCTTCGTACATTGCTCAGATGTTTGGTCTAAAACTACCCCAGAAAATTCCTTTTATTCAGACTGCAGGAGAAGATGAGATGTAGCACTTCCAGACCAGAGCATGTCCAATCTATAAGTGAATTGTATATTTACACGAGCATGGTCTGAAGTTGTTTAGCATTTTAAGGTTGGAAAATTTCAGCTGAACTCTGAACCTAGGTGTGTAACGAGTAATACGAGTCCTACACAGTGGGGCTAGAAACATTAAGGTGTAATTCAGGATTACAAATGTAGTAGGTCAGGTGACCAACAGGAAAATATTCCTGGGCTAGTCCTATTAGCCAGGATTTGTACTAGGCCTTCTAAGTATGTTTGCAGCTACTGTGCTTGAAGACCTGCTGGTTACCCTAGGAAAAGGGGTTACATTAAAATTCCTAGCTAAAGTTATTGGAAGTATCAGTTATGGAAACTGCATAAGAATTGAGTCATTGTTGTGGGAGGCATATGGGTTCAGTTGAAAAACACCAGAAGCAAATTTTCATTTTTAATGAACAGTTTTTGCATGTTCTGTGGTATGTGTGCAGCCCTGACAAACCCACATTTTTTACAGCTTCTGCACAAAAAGCATTCCTTGTTGTAACTGTTCCTATTTCTTATCTTCAGCTGATTCACAGTATGTGAGGGATACATCAGTAATAAGTGTGTAATCATCAATCCTGCCTTGCACACCTATTTGCAAAGTCTTAAATAGGTAGAAGTAGATAAGGGAACCCAATGCTGTGCTCAGACTGAGACCCACAAGGGACACAACCTGTGTTTATTTAGTGTTCATCTCTTTAACTCAAAATGACTGGCTAAGTTGAGAGTGGCTTTGAAAGTGTCACAAAGCAGGCAGAAATACTAGTAACTGTAATTGTGGACTACCAACCTTCTCATCAAGGACCTTGAAGTGTACTGGAAGTATTACTAAATTTTTTAAGGCTCAAGGTCATTTCTTTGAAAGTAACCCCCTGCAATTAGTAAGGCAAAACTAGATATGCACTTAACCAGCCTTCCTGTTACAAAATGACATGCTTTTCTGGAGCTAGAAGGGTTTTAGTATTTTCCTTGGGAAAGAATAGCTACATGCTCTCCTCCTAGTTTTGTACAAGCAGTCCTGATCCCAAAAGATGCTAAAAAATAACCAAGAAACACAAAAAACCCCCACCCACTTGAGCATCTCTGTCCTGAGACACAAGGTAGGTGGGAATTCCCTGTTTGGACATCAGTTGTGTGTGTAGTGGGAAGAGCCATTTGGAAGTTTTTGTGTTCTAAAGAAGCTTTCCTCCTTGTAGTGTCTGCTTTTAGTGAGGAGTCAGCAGAGGTAAGCATCTCCTGGTGGATAAAGGGACGAAGAGTGCAAGAGGGTTAATAGTGCGGGATGGCCATAAGCAACAAGAACAAGGTGTGATGCTAACCCTGGAGCTGCAGCAGCATCCTCCCCATACAGAATTCATAATTTGCAACCCTGTCATGTTTCAGATTGCACTAAGTAATTAATATAGTATGAAATCGGAGATATTTCCTGTATCCTGAGTTTATTAAGCACACTGACTGCCAGCAGAAAAACGTGTTTAACTCTGGATACAGTTAGTGCAACAAGATGTACTAATGTTTATAGCCTAATAAGGGATATTCACTTCTGTGTACAGAATTATGAAGTTCTAGAAACACTTGGAGAGACAGTATGAGTGAAACACTATGGTTTATGCTGGTCCAGGAGTTTTTAGAATTGTATGATGATGCTTGGATTTCCAAAACATTGAGTAACTGCAAGGCAGTGTTTTGGTGTAAGAAACTTGGCCGTCTCATGGTGCCATGGGGTTCTACTCAGGCAAGGAAGAGTTCTTTTTTGAAGTTTTGCCAACACCAGATTCACACGCAGTGCAAACACTTGTATTTGGACTAGGGTGTAGGCACAGCTAACTACCTTCAACCTTGAGTGATTATATAGGGAAATGCTTTTCCCTGCCCCCTGCATAGTTTCAGTTTAAAGCTTTGGTGAGGATGATTATTTTACCTAAACCAACACTTTCTTAAGCAACATTAGATCAGCTGGCTTGTGTAAGCTCCTTAAGAAATGCTTTGATCAACATATTTTGATGCAGGGTGGGGATGGCTGTATACTTCTGTTTGTTTGTTTTCCTCAGAAATCAGTCTAAACTTTGTGCCGCAAAGGTGATGTCTCTTAGTTCAGTCTAAGTAATGGCAGGTTTGCCAGCAGCTCCTTTGAAATATTTCCCCAGCTGATACATCATTAACCACAGGGAAACAATCTGACTTCAGTTATACTGAGCAGTTCTATAACAGGTGCTGAGAAATCAGCTGTGCATGAGAAGCCTTGTGAACAACATCCTAAGGTAAGTGGGGCATCTACTGGTGAAACGTTGCAGTGAATTCATCTACTCCATGAAAGTCTGCTCCAAATCCTTCTCCGGTACAGGCTGTTCTGTCTACATTTTGCTTTGCCAAATAAGCTAGTGCCAGACCTGTTTCCTGAACTCTTTGGAAAAAAAAATGCAATTTCTTCTTGAGTAATTCCTTACTCCTTTGGAGATGTCTGCCATGTGCATTGCAATAGTATTGTTGTGAGACAGTTAGAAGAAGAAGGGAAACGAGCTAAAGAAAGTTGTCAAAAGGTGTGATTCATGTCTTTAGCTATCTCCAACCTTCCCCCACCCCAGTCTCTCATGGCAAGTTCTCTGATAGTTTATGAGGCTATCTTCCTTATACCAGGGGCTCTGACACTCTGACCAGCTGCCCAGGGGTTGAAAATGGATATAATGCCTAAGAGAATGCAACAATACTCTACAAAATCCAGAGCTCCCAAACACTGGTCATTATCCACATAACTAAATTGCCTCCCTCCGTTCTTCAGAAAATGCTGTGTGCAACAGCATGAGATTCTCCACAGCATTAAAAAAGTTTAATTACTTCTGCAGAATGCATTTAAAAATGTATTTTTAATTTTCTTTTTACAAAATTCTATGTTGCATCTCTTTTTGCACATCAGACAAGGACTTGGGAGGAGCCCAAGGGAGCTTTTCCAATTATGTCAATTGATTTCATTGTTAGGATTACCATTTTAGAATCAATTGCTATGGGAAAAGCTTGCCAATATGTTTACTTGGAGCATGGATGTGCCCTTGTGAAAAGGAAAACTAAATAAATAGACAGCAAAGTAATGCTGAACTAGGAGGTGATCTGTTCAAACTGTTAAAATACCTTGCTTCTGCTGTCCTTACAGATATTACATTGTCAGCCATCCACTAAAGCCAGACATTTCCTTAAGACCTTTTAAAATTCTACTGCCATAATAGAGGAGTAGTCATACATCAAAATACAATAGCATCCTTACTTCTGCTGTGCTGCACAGCACACTTGCTAAATTTAGCTGTGCTGGGGAAACAATTGCTTTATATAATCTTATCACAAGCCATTGCTGAAAAAAAGACCATCCAAGTCTGTCGCTTGACCCTGGGCTAAACTAGTCCTTGTGCTTTCTTCAGAGCACCTTCTGCCACGTATGCTAAAAGAATCTGTAACCAAGCAGTGATTTTAGCTGTTCTTGTCCAAAGTCAATGGAGTAAGCAAAAGTCGTTTTAGTCTTGTTAAACAAAGCAAAGATTCCAGTGCCATCCCTTTCTGAGGACTGGTGCTTTTTTTTGGCTGATTTTTTAGCATGTTCTGTGCTTCATTTCACTTGAACCTTTGGACAGAAACAATGCCAGTTTTGTTTTGTTTAGTCCTTACAATACTAATGTTCTTTTATTTAGCCCTTATTAATAGAAGCAAACAAACCAAAACAAATCATTGTGATTGATACCTACAAAACACTTTGATCTCTGAAATACAAGGTGTGCTAGATTACTATGTTTAAACTTTACCCTGCTTTTCTTTTTAACCAGAGGTCAGATAATGCCTGATTCCTACTTCCAAACCTATAATTTCTTTTGTCTTAAGAATTCCACAGTTACAAACTGTTTGAGGCTGGGAGAAGTCTTTAGAGAATTACTGCAGTATGTTTGCTCTGTTCTTTCCATTCTTCCTCTGCGTTGGCCAATACACACCTTGGACAGTGGGGTTAGGATGACCTTTTTGTAGGGCTGCTGAGCCAAATGTGCCTGTGCTTGGTCATAGTGAGGGGGGAAAGTCCCAGCAGAAGTGGAGTGACCAATAAAAAGGAATTGAGAAAAAAATCTTTAAGTTGTGCTTAAGGTTAGAGGACAAAAAGCAAGGCTTCTCTTTCTAGGATGCAAAAACATTTTCTGTATTTCCTGAATTGCACATCCTAGGGCTTATCTTGAAAGGAAGCTGTTGCCAATAATGGCCAAATGGTAGCATTTGAATTACTTTATATCTGACCTTAAGGACTTGACTCTTTAGTAAATACACTTATTATTTTATTTAGTCACTGGAGTCTTCTTACAAAAACCATAAGACTAAACTACTTCTGCTCTATAGGCCCAAACAGATGCAGGAAATCACAGAAGCTGTTCTGACTACTTTTAGAGAAATAAACATTCAGGAAGCCTGAATTAGCACCAAAGCCACAAAATTCTTACAATGACTGATATTTAGTAAGACTTAGATGAAGCCTTTAGCCTTTATTATCATCTTTCGTGACATTAAACACTGAACTT
Organism: Pomatostomus ruficeps; assembly: GCA_013400735.1. Lineage (NCBI taxonomy): Eukaryota > Metazoa > Chordata > Aves > Passeriformes > Timaliidae > Pomatostomus > Pomatostomus ruficeps. Next base: position 2,402 of record VYZT01018364.1, on the reverse strand, counting down.
GACCCATGGTTGCCCACTTGTTATCCACTCAGATGCCCTATGGTTCTCTCTAGTAGCTGGCGGACTGATGAGATTTTTTTTTATGTGTTTCAGACAAACAGATAGTACTGTAAATTTTATTGCTGTTAGGCACATTCCTGATTGTGCTAGATGAAGTTACCATATTCTTCACTGGAATATGTTATGGTGGTAACCTGCTAGAAGAGTTGTTAATAAGGAACCTGCTTTTTAAGGATAGCAATGCTCCATATTTATGGTGGTCAAGACACTTCTGTGGGATAATTTTGCATGTGTATTATTTCTCATCACTCAAAATACAGAAGATAAAAACTGGGTCATGAATGCTAAATTGTATTGTATCTCAGCATCACTTTTTATGCTATTTTAAAAAATTAATTTATTAAAATAAAATTTTAGTCAAAGGCAATTTTTCTTTACATGAGAAGGAAAATGAAACTTTGAAATGCACTCTTTAAAGTTATTTAGCACAGTTAAATAGATTTGAGGCAGTAAAAGGGAGAATAAGAAGTACAGAGAAGGGAGCAGTGTAAAATATTAGTGTCTCCTTCGTATCTTAAAAAGAAAGGGAATTTGCAAAACCAATTAGTTCTGGACTTCTAGAAGCCACTAACATTCTTCTATTCCCCTCTTTTTTTCCTTATGAGTTGGTTGGTTCTGGGATGGATTGTTCCATTGAGGCATTTCAGGAGCTTTCAAAAGAAGAAAGATGCACATCCAACAGAAGTTAGTAAAAATATACTCTAGCAGTTCTATGATTGTAATCATACTGGCACCACAAAACAATCCAAGCTGGCCACCTACATCGGCTGTAAGAGAAGAAATAAACAAATGTCATTGAAAGCATCTGGTTTAGTCTAGCAAGTAAACAAAACGCTGCCAGACTCAAGTGTTAAATAAATTCAATACACATAATCCATCACTTTAAGAAAACAGAATTAGTATTCTTAAGAATGTTTACTGAAGAAGACTAATGTGTTTTTGAAAATCCTAAATAAAGCAAGTACAATACAAGATGTCCTACTGTGAAACAGATACTTAAAATATTTACAACGTCTATGTCTTTTTAACCGTTCCCTTGCTTCTCATCCCCATGTTGTCCCTCTCCTCTCCAAATCCCAAAAACATCACTATTCTTACAGTCCTGCCTGTGGCAGAGCCATAAACTAGTGCCAAACTTAATTCTTACTCTCAGCTACTGTCCATACCACAGCGTCTTTAATGGAATGAGAGGAGACAGTATCAAAAATGACTGTGAGATAGACATGATTATTAATATTATAATATAAAACTTGTGTCTTCTTGTTTAGAAACCCACATAGTTTTTGATTCAGGAGACGAGAGAATTAAAAAGCTGAGTGGGTTTTTTTGTCTGGTGGGTTTTTTAAATTATTATTTTTTGAGTAATTATTAATCAATAATAAATATTAAACATTCACTTACCAAGCAACTCAGAGATAGTCAAGGCCTTCTGCTGCTGTGTTATTTTGTAGCTCAGATCATGATATTTAATCTCAATACGCACAAGGTTTTGCCTAATGACAAATACATAGAGTTTACTTGAGACAGTCAGGAGTGCTGTTCATTTTTACCAACATCCATTAGCATGGTCTGAGTTCAGGGAGAGTGATGGTTTCTTTTAATGAAAAATTAGATGAGTGTTATCAAAATCAGTTACATGAGAGGAGGAAAAACCCAAAGTCCTAGTAACAACAGCAGCTTATCAGGAGTAGATCTTCATGCTATGTTGAAAAAGTAGCTCTAGATCTGTACTGTGGGATAGACTCATACTTTTTAAGGGTCACTGAGAGAAACTTGAGTGGCAATGTCAAGCAAAGTGTAGTCTACCGCTCTTGATTATGTGCAATGCTTTTTTCAATGGGCATGTTTGTACAGAGCAGTGCTTGTCCTAAACGTGGGTGTTCAGTTCTACCCTCTGCTAGTAGCCTCATTTACCTAATTATATTCCTGCCTGCTGCAAAAGTGGATGAGTAGGTAAATCTCACTTGGAGCAAGACCTGTGTAATGATTCAGTGTGAGTAAAGAGCTCTTCTTTATGATATCTTGTCTACAGAAAGACTCTGCCTAAGTCCTAAATTGAATATAAAAATAATGGGTTTGGAAGAAGACAGACACAGAACCAGATTACACATATGTTACTGGCTCAATGTCCAAGTAGAGTATTTGGACCTGTGTGTTTAACATCTCTTTTAGTGAAATGGACAGTGTCACTGGGTGCACCTTCAGCAATTTTGTCAATGACACCAAGCTGTGTGGTGTGATTGACATGCTGGAGGGAAGGGATGCCATCCACAGGGATCTGGACAGGCCTGAGAGGTGAGCCTGTGGGAACCTTGTGTAGTTCAACAAGGCCAGGTGCAAAG